>JAEIIU010057120.1:56313-200145 GCA_018874675.1 Drosophila baimaii | reverse complement strand
CTTTTGTATGTTGAAGGTGCGATCGTCACTAGTTTTTTACCTCGTTAAGAGGTGTTTTTGTTTGATCAAGTTATTCTTAAACTATTTTCCATGTTTAGTCGTAATTATTTATCCATTAAAGAGATTGTGCATATTTAGGAGGAACGATTTTAAAGGATACTTCTTTTATAAACAGTCTGTAAAGGTGGAAACTTTATAATAAATTTATTTCTTAATTTATGGATCAGTTTTAAAGGGTATATTTAATTAGTAAAAAAAAAAACGGACTCCATAAGCAGGATAATATTTATTATATTTAAGGAATGGCAAATAAGAATTGTGCTTAAAATAAAAAAAATAAGAACAAGAATACATAAAAAATACATAAGAAAATTATGCATAACTTCTTTTTAGAAGGACTTCTCAGAAACATTATTAATTGTTATATTAAATATTTGGTTTTTTTTTAAAGCATATTTACTTGTTTTTATTTGAATAAAATACTTTTTGCAGCTTATTTACTCCTTTTTTTATTTTAATATATACGGTTCAAAATAAATATTGATTATCAAATATAATATTATAATATTAATATAATTTATTATACTGAAAATATATTCAATATATAAATTGTAAATTATAACTCTTATGTGAAATGTTCAATACAATATTATAAAAATAATAATTCAAATTCAAAAGCTAAATCTTCTAAATCCTGTGAAGGAATTTCCTTACAGAATCATCATTAATTTCAGCACATTTTTAATATGTTTATTTCCCTATTACATTTTAATTATAATTAAACAAAATTAGCAACTCAATTTAATTTTAAAAAATCAATCAAGCAATCAATATTCCGACACAAAATTGCAGTCTCTAATTTTGTTTGATGCGGGCTCCTTTTTCAAGAGAGACTTAAAAAAATTAAAGTAGAGAAACTCGAGACCAGTTTCGGTTTTTACTACCGTCTGTCAACCGATGGCAGGCAAATATTAATTTACCGATATATCTTTTGCCAGTGATTTTGTTTTGCTGCACAGTTGGCTAATGAAATCGTAAGTGCTTTTATCTCGTAAATAGTTGGCCGGCCTGGTCGGGTTGGGTTTGGGTTTTGGCCATTCCTGTTTCACTACCGGTTTCGTTTTTTCTTTCTGTTTTTTTTTTTTTTTTTTTTGCCCAAGTCAGTGCACATTTAATGAGTCTGGATGTGGATCTCGGTGCAGAAGTAATGCAGAAGTCCCATTACCCACCCATTAGGCTCCTCTAATGGGTCAAGTTTCACTCTCTCGCAGCAGCAGCAGCCAAGGTGGCCATCGGGCTGTGAAATATTTTAACGCCATTTATCACAGAAAATGCCAAGGAAAATCGCTCAGACCCCATTCTGAGTGGCTGACTGAAGTTGGTCAGAGGGGGTTTTCACGGGGTTTCCACGGGGTGTCATGGGGTTTCCGAGGCATTGTCAGTCATTCAGCCTCAAAGACAGCCACTTTGTGTTTTGCGTCAGTCAGTCAGCGTCGGGTTTGGGTCACTCAGGCCTCAGCCACAACACCAAAATGAATTATACGCACTTCAAAGTTTCAACAGCAGCAGCAGCAGAAATACAAAATGCAACATGCAACAGCAGCAGCAGCAGCAGCAACATGCCGCCTGCTTCGCCCACACACAGCTGGCAAAATAAATTATCATCGAAGCTCACATGCCCTTAGGCGGGTGGCCATCTCCATGACAGGCCGCCAGATAAAGTCATGGTCGTCCATCCGACAGTTACAAATAGTTTTGGAGCTTGGCTAACACCCGGGGAATTGAGATCTGGCTGGGAAAATATGATATATCGATGCACTCGGGGTGTGCGAAAAGGATAACGAGGCAACTACCAGGATTACTTCATTTATTTTACAAGGCCTACAGTTATTTATTTAAAATTAATCCTTTTTTTTTGTATTTTCTATAACAAAATGGGTGTTTGCAGAGCTTGATTTTAAAATGTATCAAAGAAAAAGGTATAAGTAGGAAAAATGTATATGCTGATCATTGTTTTTTTCCCATTATTTTAGTGCTAGGGTTAGTAGTAATATTTTCCACCTTAATGTCCAATAAATTAATAATATTTTCTATTATTATTTCTCTGCTTAATACCTACAAATATTTATTAAAATTATTACATATTTTCTGTAACAAAAAGGGTATTTTTTGAGCTTGATTAAAACAAAGAAAAGGTAGAAGTAGAAGTAGAAAGAATTTACGCGCCGAGCATAACTATTTTTCACTATTTTAATAATAATATATCGCTCTTAATTTCAAATAATTAAAATTATTTTCTATTATTATTGCATTGCCTATACCAAAAGATATTTATTTGAAATTAATAATTTATTTTCTGTAACAATAAGGTTATTTTCTGGTTTGATTTAACACAAAAAAACAAAGGAAAATATACTTAGATCTAGGAAGAGGGAAGATTTTACCCGCTTTTCCATTATTATATGTTAATAGTAATATTTCCACCTTAATTTCCATTAAATGAATAATATTTTCTTTTAATATTGCTCCACTTAATGCCATTAGATATTTATTCAAAATTCAGCTTTTATATTTTATTTTCTATAACAAAATGGGACTGTACTAAACTTGGCATTAAAATAAAACAAAGAAAAGTTAGAAGTAGGAAGAGGTAAAGCCCCTTTCCCCTTATTTTAATAATAATATGTTCACAATAATTTCTATTAAATGTATAATATTTTCCAATATTTCCAACCACTCAATACTTACTCCGCATAGAGTACAACTTTCGCTTAGTTTAATTATCGTTTTTTAATTTTGTTTTTTTTTTCACTTTTTTTTCGGTTGACTGCTGTCAATATTTCATGCACTGACTTGCTGTGTGTATCTTTCGCTTTAGTTGTGTTTGCACTTTCGGTCTTTCGGTCGGGGCCCCAAAGTTTGATGGCCCTGAATAATTGATGTTGCATGCCACGACAACAGCTGTCGCATTGGTTCCGGAACTGGGTCACCTAATCCTCCGGGGCGCGAGTTTCCACTTGCCAGTTGCCATTGTTGTCGCATTTAGTGGCTCATTTTGATCTGGGGGTGGATCCAGGGGGGAAGGAGTGGGCCGAGCTGCAAAATTACAGTAATTAACAGGCTCATATTTAAGGTGTTTATCGAATGCAGCCGCCTGGCCCGTAATTACAGATGCTCGTATGCACAATGAGGTGGTGGCCAGCGACGACGACGATGATGGCCAACGCCCCTCGCCGATGATGATGATGATGATGGGGCTGCTTTCTGGCAGCCGCTGCAATTTGGTTTCGGGCCACAAACGAATTGATTTCTGTCTGGTTAAAAGGCGGTTAAGAGAGGTTTTAATTAAAACGAGCGCCGTTCATTATTGCCTCCACAATGGATTGGTGGTAACAGACGTGGGAATCGTATTTATTTGACAGCCAAGGCTCAAAGGAGAGTGCTGATTAAACCATTAAATCTAGCCGGGTGACACCTCTCTGTCTCTATCTCTCTCTCTTGCTGAAGAAGATATTAACTTCATAATTGATAATTGAAAGTAGTTCTTGCAGGCAACAGCACCAACCCTCTGGTTATGTCAGCCAACAGGCTGTGCCAGTAGCAATTTATGCCGCTCCTGTTCCTGTTTACCCATCCATCCATCCGCCGTTTGTCCGTTCGGTTGCTTTCGGAGATGATTATGCCCCCGGGGCATGCACTCGATCCCAACAGCATACTGGGACTGCCTGGCATCCCAGGGTACCTGCACTTGCAAATGAGCTGCATTTTGAGACATTAAAGGGCACTTAGCATAATGATTTACAACTTTGATTCACGCAATTAAATTGGAATTTCTGGGCAACGGTGGGGCAACGTTACAATGTAAGGAGATTGGAAATGAGATTTCAGGCTATCAATGAAAGATCTTGAAGTATTTCTTATTTAAATTTCTTATAATTACCTTGACATTTATTAAATATATGAAATCCTGGAGATTTCCTTGAAATCCCCATCCTGTGGTAAGAGACATACCATGGTAAAATATAGACATTAATTTTATGAGAAGTTCTTATTAATTAAATGAATTAATTAATTAAATGTATAAAATAATTAAAGTTTTTATAATATTCTAACCCAATCTGGGGACCTGTAAGACGGTATTCCACCCATAGATTCTTTGGATTAAATTCATATAACCCCCTATGATTCACTTTAGTCCCGAAAAGAGCGTGATCAGGTGTCATTAGTGGGATTCCCAGCAGCTGGAGTCCACTGTGCCTGTGGCTGAGCCTGTGCCCGAGCCTGTGCCCGAGCCTGTGCCCGAGTCTGTGCCCTTGCCTGAGCCTGTGCCTTTGCCTGCTCCTATGCTCCTTCCTCTGCCAGTTCAATGGAGCTGAAAACGCATTCACATCATCAACCAGAACAACGACAACATTCGTGCCCGGAGGCACTCGCTCGGACAATGTTATTGACACCCCAGCGACAAGGTTTCGATTTCAGGCCCCCACCGTCCAGGCCCCATCCATCCATCGCTCGCGTCCATTGCGTCCTCCCGGAGTCCAGTGCCCCGTTCACACCCAGGATTACGAGCAGACGAGCGCATCCTTTGTGTTGACGCGTCCTGCGCTTGATTGGCACTTTTGCTGAGTGCGTCTGATTGCTGGAGCGGACCATCATGGTCATAGTCGTCGAGAGCCGTCGGAGGCAATCAAGTGGAATGCTCGATGTGGGTGCATGGCATACCTACGTTCTTCTCCCTTGGCCAGGTGTCATAACTCGCCATGGATGACCCCCCGCACACACACACATGGGCATGTGTAGTGGGTGCACAGCATATTTAATCTAAAGTGCCATTTCATTAGCCAAGCCCTCGAAGCGAGCGCCATAAATCAGACGAAGATCAAGTGGCCATCACATTATCCAATCTAAACCGATCGGGGCAACCTGCGGGTCTGCCAACTTCTCACTTCTCCGATCCGATTCGATCCGTTCCGATCCGGTCTGGCTGCTCGGCGGAAATTGATCAATTACAGAGAGCACTTCGCCTTGCGTTTTGCCGTTTGCTTGGCTTGTGGACCAGTTTTTCCCGCTCCAGCCTCGGATAATTTGCATAAATGCGAAGCAAAGTTCAGACGCCAGCTGAAAATATGCCCCGAAAAAAAATGTGACTCCATCGCCATCGCCATCTAAGTTTGGCCACCGAGCTAGCGGCTGGCGGATGGTGGATGCTGGATGCCATATCCGAGGCCTTAATCTCGCCGTCGTCGTCGTCGTCGTCGTCGTCGTCGACGTTGTCCGTCGGCATGAAAAATGGGCGAAACGCCTTTAGTGTCAATTTTATGTTATCGTTTGATTTATAATAATGCTGATAGACGTCGATATTTTAATTGATTGCGCCCGGCTTGGAGTTTCCATCTATATATTATTTGGGGAATCCATTCCCGGGGCCTGAACTGGATTTCTATAAATGCATTGCATCACTTTCTAGGCGGGAAATTGCCTGAGGAAACATAAGAAAGTTGGAGCTACGAAGTTGGGGAAGCATCTAGAGAATAATCTTTCTATGATCTTCCTTTTCCTTTAACCTGATCTCTTTTTGAATGAAGCTTCAACAAAATAATCCTTAAAATACTCTTAAAATTTGTCAGTTTTATTAAATGGATTTTGTAGAATATTTTCCACGGATTGCCCTTAGAGTACAAGCAAACCTAGACAAGTTAAGGTTTATTAGACATTTACTGGACTCTAAAACCAAAGACTATAGAAGAACTGTCGCTAGGACGTTTCGCTATGTCCTACATGAAAAATAGGTGTGCACGGCGTTCGTCGTCTTGGTAAGTATGGAGTCTTTGCTAAAACCTTCCCAACTTCCCTATTTTCAAATGACTTCAACTCAAAATATTATAAAAAATCATAACCCCAAACATATGTCACATAAAACCCCTTCTACCCAGAACTCCCTAACCATTTGTCCAACCATTATGAGCCAGACTTCTTCCTGAAATTCCAGAAATTCCTCTTCCAAAGATCACTCCTTTGAGTTCCCTCCTAGACCCTTGGGTGCTACCTTCTTCCCCACAACAAAAAAAAGTGATTCATGGTCAGTGCGCAGTAATGCGAAATAAAAACTCAACACACAGAAGGAAGAGAAGAAGGAGCAGGAGGAGCAAGAGAAGCAGGAGGAGCAAGAACCAGGGGAGTGCAGCAAATTGCCGTCTCAATTTCGAGCGAGATGGAAGCTCCATTAAGGTAGCACATAAATAAGTTGCATAGTGTCATCCTCTGTGGCCGACGAATCCATTTAATTTCAGACTAATAATGACAACCATATAAAGTTATTGGTGGCAGCGGGCAGGGCCGACATTGTTTGTCGCGTGATAACTTCATTTTCATAGTCGGCAGCCTCGCAAATACGCGGAATACTTGCCCAGCGGGAGACCTACTGGGTGCCGGGATACCTGGATACTTGGATACCGATCCTTGGCGAGAGTGGAGGCCTCCACCAGAGAGCGACTCTGTCAGCATATATCAGCATAAGCCTGATTAACTATCGGGGTGCTTCGTGGAGAGCGTATGTGTGCCAAAACACTTGGTTGGGAGAGTATACAATATCCTATGCCCAAATGGAATTCCTTAGAAACCTGTAGCCTCGGGGGCTTCGAAGCTCAGCTCTCTGGGCTCTCCTCTCTCTCTCTTCTCGCCGAGATGCCCCGAATGCGATAGCGAAAATTTATGACTTCATTAAGGTAACAAGCCAATATGTATTTTTTTTTTTTGGTTCAACTTCGAACTGGGTTGGGCTATTGGAAACGTTTAAGGAGTTTTATGCGCTCGGCTCGTTGTTCCCGTTCCCGTAGTCGTTGACCCATTTCAAATGGATTACCCAACATGCATAAATAGTTTAAACGCCTCACATCCTCATGCTCTCCTCATGCTCCTCATGCTCCTCGGATTCATGCCCGGTTCTGTGGCAAAAAGATTTATGGACTTGTCGTTCAGCTACCTCTGCCCCCTCCCTCATCCTTTCGAGAGACAAACAACAGAACAAAAAATTAACTGAGACGAAAGCAAATGAGCTGGAATGACCATATGCAGGCTTTAACCCTTTTTTATGATTGTCTCAGCCGTTAAATGAACTTGTAGCCGCATTTTGACCGTTTACCAAAGGGGGTTTCTAGGGGAGGGGTTTGTATTAACTTGTTGCAGCCACAGCGAATCAGTCAGTATGTGACTGAAAAAGGAGGTATTACGGGGGAAAGGGGTAAAGATAACTATTGATAGTTTATCTTGTTTATTAAACATTATAAACATGGTTACTTGTCCCGAGATATATTTCCCCCTCCATTTTCCACTCTTTTTATGCCAAATCCTGTTTTTGTGCGAATGATTTTCAAATGAATTCCTCAACTCAATTAAAATATAGCGCATTTTTTTGGGAAACGTAAATCAAATGCGGCTTTGAGCCTGCGGCACAACAGGAGTCTTCGCTGGCCGCACGGCTTCGTGTTGGTGTTGTTGCCCTCGCTAAAACCACTTAAAACTGTCAACTTAGCATTGATTAACGAGCTTATGGCATGTTTATTTTGCGATCTTTGTTGTGGACGAACGACGCCTGTATTTCGGCCCGTTTCCTTCGATCGCTCGCAATCTTTTCTGGCCAAATGCGAGCGCGCGCGCTTTTGGCTGACACACACAAGTCTTTTACGATTCTCGGGCCTTAGCGTCTAGGCCGCATTGAGAGACCGGAGACCGGAGACCAGAGACCGCGCAGCTGACAAAGTCCATTTAAGGCCGCCTTAAGCCTTCTGTGCACACACGTTATGTTTTTTAATAGTCCGCGGGCATTTAGTGACTTAATGTTATTTCGCTGTAAAATGTTAAGTCTGTTATTTTTAGCCAAGAGAGGAGGCTACTAACACAGCAGTTATTACGTCTTTGAAAGCTGCTTTGCGAGATAGCACTTGAATTTTCGGCAGAAACGCGCCAAGAGTACGAACCCGCTAAGAAAAGCTTGGACACGAACCGGGTTTAACCGGGAACTTGCAAGGAATAACCAAGTTTCCCACCCTATAATTCTTTAAAAGGGGAAAGCTTGGTACATGTTGCTGAATGGTTCTGAAAAAAGGAAACTGCTATTAAATTGAGCTTTCTTGTGCTTTCAAAGGCGAAGCGTGAAACATCGATGTGGTCGATGGTTCCGATGTTTTAAAAACATCGATGTTATCGATAATAACTGGTTATCGATAACTAAATCTACTAACACGGAGGCCAAATAAATATTAAAACCTTAATATATATAATTTAATTAAGAAATAACCGTACCTATGGCTGTGCTACCACCAGATCCCGTGTTCAGCCTGCGTTGCCCGGACATGGGCGCCGTGAATTCGCTGTGCTTTCAGGAGAACGAGCGTTTGTTGGCGGGAACCCTGAAAGGCAGTGTATTCCTTTGGGATCTACAGGTATGTAAAAACAATAACAAATAAACTATAGTTAAAGATTAAAATGATCCCTAACGTTACTGGTAACCTTTAAGATTAGGATTTCATTAAATTAAGTAAATAAAACCCTTCCCCCTTCCAGACCAATCGCTCTGCCCTGCACTTTGAGGTGGGCTCTGATCCCATAACAAGCCTGCATCACACATCCGATCGCCTGGTTACCCAGGAGAAGGGCGGCACCATTTCCATGTTCTCTATTGGCGGCAGCAGCTATGTGAAGGAGCGCAGCATTCCGGGCAACCATCTGGGCTATTGCCGCTCCGCCCTGCACACAAGCACCAGCAACACCAGCGAGCAGCTGCTCTTCTATCCCTGCGAAGAGTCGTCCATCGGAGTGCTGCATGTGACAGATGCCTCGGCGCCCACGCAGATGCTAGTGCCGGAGGATGCACAGCTGCCCAAGCTGGGCAGTGTGACCTGCTTTAAACCCTTCGAGTGCGCCTCGCAGCTGTTCCTGCTGGCGGGCTACGAATCGGGACACTTTCTCACCTGGGACCTTACCTCTGGTGTTATTCTGGATGTGCTGGAGCTGGCCACCGATGCCATGACCGTGGACTATGATCCGGTGACCAATCGGGGTATTGTGGGCGGTGCCTGTGAGTTTGTTGTTGCTTATTTACTTAATTTATTAACTAACTTGATTCTTCTTTACCTTTTTAGCTGACAAACTGATTACCTTTAGCTACCAGCGACCCTCCATGCAGCTGCAGCGCGGCTCGGAGCTGTGCATCAAGAATCCCGGAGTGAATTGTGTCCGCATCCGAGCCGATCAGAAGGTATTTGCCAGCGGCGGCTGGGACGGACGCATAAGGATCTTCTCGTGGAAAAGCCTGCGACCCCTGGCCGTGCTTACGCAGCACAAGCAGGGCGGCGTGATGGATCTGGCCTATTCCAGCCAAGCGGTGGCCATGTGGCGAGCACCCATTATGGCGGCGGCAGGCATGGATAGCCAGATATCGCTGTGGGACCTCTACAACTGAGCCGGGATGCGGTGCTAAGACTGCTAAGACTACAACGGTTTGGAAATCCTCTTTTTGAAATAGCTTTACCTTTTAAGTAGGACTTCCCTTCTGGGATTTCAGTTTTTGTTTGAGAAAATCGTTACTGAATTTCTGTTTATTGCCACTTAGTTTTTTGTGGCAGTTTTTCCTTGGGGAAAAAGGATATTTTTTGAATGAAAATATGAAGAGTTTATTATTCCGTTTTATAAAAAAATATAAATGGCCATTCTAGGTTACTCTGTATTTGTTTGTGAGGATCCTTCCTCCCTTCGGCTTCCATTCCCACCTTAAACAACAATTTCCTCCGCTTCTAATAAGTTATATATTTTAGTTTATTTATATTTCAATTCAGAGACTATCGCCCTGCACTTTGTGCCTTCTCTTTATCCTTCTCTCTGCTCTCTCTCTCTTTCTCTCTCTGCTCTATCCGCTCTTCCACGCATAAATAGTTTCTACAACTAAATAAGGATATATCCTAGGGGTCTAAGTCTACTTTTTAGCTTTAGCATTGCCATTGTTAGTCATATTGCACTCGACGGCATCCGCATCTGCCGCTGCCGCCGCCGCCTCCTTGCTGCTCGCCTCGCTGGCCTCCAGCTCCTTGATGGCCATTTTCTGGAAGTCACAGTCAATGATCCTCTTGCGCTTGCGCAGCGGTCGACTGCACTCGGCGGCCGCCTCTTTGGTTTGGATTAGGGTACGCTTTGTCTGCAGCCGCGTGATCTTCAGCTTGGGCAGCTTCTGGCTGTCCCCCTCGGGATCGGAGTGCGGCGAGTCCCGCACTATGCAGTGCGTTTCCAGCGAGGAGGACGACGATTCGGGCGAGACGGATGGCGGCGATGCGGGAGTGGTGGTGTCTATATCTGGATTTGTCTTTGGTATGGATTCCTTTTCATCCTCTTTCGGTTCTTTGTCTGTCTTGTCTGCTTGGGGCTCCGGCGGGGCCTCCTCCTCCTCCTCTTGGTGTTTCACCTCCTCCTCCAGCTCCAGCTCACTCTTTGCCTTGCTGCTGCAGTCCAGCGGCTGTGGTTGCTCCGGTTCGCCTTGGCTTGCTTCTTCCTCTCTCCTGGACGACACTGCTCGCTCCTCATCGAAACTCTTCCTTTGCTCGGGCGTCAGGTGGGCCTTGTAGAAGTCCATGATGGGCAGCGGCACGGGTATGGGTATGGGCAGAGGTATGATGATGGGATAGGGCACCATCACGGTCACTGGAGGCACAGCTCCCAGCAGGGCGCCTAGTTCCGGCATTTGCGGAGGAAATGGTGCCCCGAAATGGGGACCAAAGCCCCTGGGCATCATGCCATGTGGCGGTGGTGGCAGGAAATGATGCGGTGGCGGCGGCGGACGACCCACAAAGGGATGGCCCCCCATTGGCACTCCGTTCGAGGGCGTGGCAAAGTAGCTGGCCGGGATGGCGGTCGGTCCACGGGGAAGCACTTGTGGCGGCGGCACAGGAGGAGCTGCCTGCTGCTGCTGCTGTTGTTGCTGCTGCGGTGACTCCTGCAGATTTGGCATGGGCGAGATGGGAGGCAGGGGAACACTGGAGCCGGCAAAGTCCGGGGTTAAGGTGGGAGGAGCCTGTTGCTGTGCCTGTTGCTGCTGCTGCTGCTGCTGCTGTTGCTGTTTCTGCAGCAAGCTGGCCACCGTTTCCGAGCCCGACGACGAGGAGAGCTGGCGATGCTGACGCTTCCGTCGCCCCAACTTGGAGCCCAACTGTCGCTGCAGCGGTGGTGGCGGCGGCGGAGGAGCCACGGCCGGAACGGGACTTTTCTGGGCCAGCAATTTGGAGACTGGCGCCACTGAGATCAGGGGTTTGCTGGGATGATGACTAGGCGGCAGCGCCGGGGGCGGCGGTGATGCCGATCCTCGACTGGAAGGCAGCACATTCGGCGGACCCGGTGACACGGACAGCGTGGAGGCGGGCGAGGCCGAGCGACTCCGGCAATTGCGCAGCCACAGATCCGGCGTGATTAGGCCAGCCTCGCTGCCCGGATCCAGGACCTGATCGCGCAGATGCGGATGCAGGTCCAGGTGCGTCTGCGTTTCGTGGCAGAAGATCTGCATCTTGTACTGGTTGAGACACTTCTCCGAGCAGAACTGCAGCTGGGAGGCGCCGTCCTGGAAGTCCACATAGCTCACGGCATGGCGGACGTGCTTGCACCAGTCGCAGGTCTTGGCCTTCTTGAAGGATGCCCGCCGGCTCTGGGCGAAGCAGGATTCGGAGCAGTAGCGCGGTCCGTCGGTGCTGGTCAGGTAATCCGGTGCATTCTCGGCGATGGGACGATGGCACCAGCAGCAGTTGCTGAAGTCTGTGGAGGATTGGGAAACGGGGAAGGGTATATCTTTAGTAATCAAGAAAGTGAGAACATATAAAACGAAAACACTTATTTTTAATATACTATTGGGACAGAAGAGCATCTCTACTTGCTACCAAAGATTCTCTATTGGGACAAAAAAAGCAGCTCACTTGCCAAGACAGATTTTCATCTACCACAGATACTCATCTATCTAGAAGGTTCTATTGGGACAAAATGGCATCTCCTTTGCCAAGAAATATACGCACCTATCAGATATGCTAATCTAGCTTAAATGCTCTATGGGGACAACAAAATCATCTCACTTGCTGCTTATCAAGCTACAAAGCTGTATTAGGACAAAATAAATATCGCCAATAAAGCTTCTCAACTACCAGAGATGTTCACCCAGCTGGAAGGCTCTATTGGGACAAAATTGCATCTCACTATTCACCAGAGCTGCTTTTCTAAATATAAATTATTTAAATTATATTTTTACATATTTAGTAAAGGCTAAAGGTATGCTATTAATCACCAATACTTCTCATAGCCTTAAAAGATATAGAATTATAAATTATACAGAGATGCCCGACCCACTGAGGTAGCTAAATTCTACATTTCGGGCATAATATCATATCACTTACTATGTGGTATGTACGTGATGGAAACTTTTTAGTTTTGAATTAGCTATGTTTTGACAAAGATCTTTCAGAATCATGAGTTTTCGTGTCGACCTGTATTAATTTATAATATTATAGCTATATTTTTAGTTTAACTTTTCTTTAAAAACTTTGATTAACACTAAGTTTTCTATTTAAATCTAGAAAGGTGAAAATGTTCCACTGGAAATGCTCAAGAATATGTTGCTAGAAACATTTCTTGGTGCTGCCAACATATTGATGCCGCCATGCTGCCAGCCTAGCGATGTTGCCAACCTTGCTATGTGGCTAAGCTTCAGCATGAATCGAAACATTGTTGATGGCAGTTATTACCATGTTTCTAAACATCAACAAGGTCTGCTATCGGTAAACGATTTTGTTTTTAAAGATTCTATATAAGGAATTAATGTTTAACAATTATTTTAAAATTGTATTTCATTTCTAAACATTCTTTTCATTTTTTCCCTATTTTAATTTTCTAACCAAAATGTCTTCCTGCAGTTTCTTTTAATTAACTCTCTGTATTCATCTCTTTTTTTTCTATTATTTAATTCAACAAATTTCCCTACACAAAAAAAGCAACAAAAAACACCTTGATTGATTCTGTGAAATTCCAGTAATAGAAGCCATTTATTTTGATTCCTCAAATAGTCAAGAAATAAACATGGGATCCAAAAATGAAAATCGATTCCCTTGGCGAAAGAGCCACAAATTTGGTTTTTTGTTCTCCCCCAGCTACAACCGGCTGCCGTACAAATTGAGGTTTTTGCCATATCCAATTCCTAATATGGCCCAGCCATTGCTTCTCTCCGAACACACACACACACTTTGCCAGGCCAGAATGTTGTAAACCATATTTTGGCTCTTAATGAATCCTGATATTCGATAATGCAGCAGGAGGCATCGGAAAACTCCGGAGTTTGATGGAAAGTTAGCGAAGTTTCCAACCTGTCTGCGTGGCTACAAATGCACGTAATGATTGCCGGGAGGGGGCGGGGCCGGAGCAGCCGGAGCAGCGGGTTCGAGCTCATCGAGTTCCCCTTTCAAAAAGGCAAAACACTCGAAAACAAGCGGATGCTTGATGCTGAAAACAAGGAGCTGCTTGCTTGCTTGTTTTTCGAATTTGAATTTTGACTTTTGCTGTCCATTTTCGGGGTTGGACTTTGGCTTAAATTACTGCTGCTCATTGGTAAGAACCAAACCCGGCAAGCTGGAATATCTACGTACCTATTTTCTCCTCCGTATGCGTTGCACCCGCTGGCTTCCCAATGGACAGCGGACTCTTGGAGTCCTCCTCCCGTGAGCTGCGCGTATCATGATCCGAGGGTGTCGTCGTTGTGCTGCTGCAGTTCAGCAGGGAAGCGCTACCCTTTCTGCCATTACCAGCTCCTCCTCCTCCTGCTCCCGTTCCTGCTCCTGCTCCACTGACGCCTCCTGCTCCATTGTTCTTGTTGCTGCTGCTATTGCTGTTGTTGTTGTTGTTGCTGTGATAGGCCGCCGCCAGAGCACTCCGGCTGCTGCGAAACAGACTGCTCCGCTTCCTCTCCAGATGCTCCTGCTGGAGCTGCTGCTGCTGTTGATGGTGGTGATGTTGCTGCTGCTGCTGCTGATTGGCCACCGCTGCTGCGGCTGCACTTTGCAGCAGACGGGATGTCTTGGCGGTCAGATCCAGTCTATCCACGTCCACACCCTCGAATCCATACCAGCCAAGCAGCTCGTTCATGGTGTTATGAGCGAATTCCTGGAAACAAAAAGGGGGAAAAGGCGAAAAAAAACAGAAAGATGAGATATATATATGGGAATTGCTGACACAGTTCGCCGGGTTCGCATTACGACAATTGCCCCTAAGGGTCATTCGATATTCCCGGAGATCGAATCAGTAGCTTTTGCACGCTTAAAAAATGGCTTTAACTAAAGGGAAATATTTTACTTAAGGTTCTATAATAATAATTCAGGAAATAGTGGCTTAAATTCATTTAAAAAGATAATTAAAATCAGGAAAATAGTTGCTTAAATTCCTTTTAAAAAGAAAATAAAAAACCTTTACCATTATTTATGGTTTTCCAATAGAAACCTTATTTAAATCTATTAATTTATTTATCAATCTTTAAGTAAATCCTCTTCCCTTTTTCTTCTAAGTGTACTCGCCTCAACTGGCAGCTGAAACTTGGTTAAATCCACAGCCAGGACAGACCAGGACAGGGACAGGACAGGTGACTTCATTGGGCCATTAAATTGTGGCCAACTACTGGTTTTTTTAGCCACCACAGAATGCAAACTAAAGGGTAAGAGCCCGTTACCTTTTACAGGAACATTAACTGCGACTTTCACTAATTATCCTTTGACCTCTGACCCAAAGTGCCCAATTATGCGAGTCCTTATCTAAGAGTATCAAAATCTTTTCCCCCTCAAGGCCTTCAATGTTGCAGTGTAATCGATAGCACTGAGATGGCAAAACCCAACAACACTGCATCAAACACAACAAACACCTCACAACTCACACCTCACAGACACACACACCTCACACACACACACACCTGGCAGACAGACATATCACTGTTCACACGCACACTGGGTTGGCATTCGTAGGAGGACCAGGCAGGAGAGCTTCATTACGGCCAAGTGGGCCGGACAAGTTGGCTCTGCTAGGGGAGGGGGGTGTCGGAGTGGGTGGCATTTGCATATTTCCTTTGACAAAACTGCAAGTGTCTTTCCCACTAAATCCACACACACACACACACACACTGGATGATATCCAATACTCCGAGTGCTACGTTTTGCCTTTAAAATTTAAGTCCAAGATGCAGCAAAGAGTTTGCGGCTTTTGAAGTTGTTTTTCTTTTTGTTGTCTTTTTGGCATTCCTATTTTCATTCCATTCCCGAGAGGGAGATATATGCATATATGTATATATATATGTATCATTCGAGGGCCTCTGCCTGAGTTGCACACAAAAATTTCTCACAAGGCATTGGTGGGGGCTGGCACAAAAACTGGGTATCGGGTTACATTGAAATACTCGAATTCTTCTCTGTTTCTGCTGCTGCAAGTTTTGGTGGCAGTGGCGGTGGTTAGGGGGATCAAGAAGGGAAGAGATTATATAGATTTTTAGGATTAATCTGCAAAATAAGTATCAGAGAAGAAATAACAAAGTTTATCGCGTAAAAGTCTATACAAAAGCATCACAAAATCTAAATTTTTCATCTCTAATTCTTCTTTGCCAAATAAATAAATAAATAGAAAATTGGTATACAAAAACCCCCCTTTTTAAGTCTTCCCCCGAATTTTCCCGCCTTAATTTTCCCTTAGTTGCCTTTCGCGGAATGCCCCATTACTCATACGCCATGTGGCCAGCACTTGCTTGACAAATTCGGTGTTGCTGTTGTTGGTGTCCAATTCAAAGATTCAAGGGAAGTCGTAATGGCCACAAATCGGATCGCTCCACAATTACCCAACGGTGGTGGTGGTGGTGGCCAGATGAATCATCACCAGTCAGTCAGTCATATTGCATCTATCACCAGGCGGCACTAGACAAACTGGATATCCCCGAGGATACCTGATACTGTTGGCAAATTAAGCGGTGCTGCCAACTTGCTGACAAATGCAAGTCGTCTAATAACTCGCCTTAACTCTGTCATACCCGGGCACCGCGCCCCTTGCTTTTTTTATGTATATTTTAGAGAGCCTCTTAGTTGTACACTCGGAAAACTAGGAGTATATATAGGAAAACTAATTTAAAACTACATTTTATAAATTATTCCAAGGATTTTTTGGTCATATAATTTTAATATTACTTTTATATTGGGTATATGCTTTTTAAATTTGAATTTTGCGCTTTAAAATATATACTACGTTGGAAACAAAAATATTTTTAGATTTAAAATCTATAAAAAAAAGGGTCTAAAAGTATGCGATAAAATTTTTTAGATCGAATTCACAGTGATTTCTGTGACTAATATTCGAAATATTTTAAGTTCTAACTTAAATAATACAAAAGAGTGATAAAAACTTGTTAAATTTGATGAACAAAATGTTTTCTATAGAAAATATATTTTGTTTTAATTTTATATAAGCTTTCCCTAGTTTTTCTGAGTGTACAAGCATCGCTCACACGCTCGCTTGGCTTATTTTCTCAAGTCGCGTATCGGTGACAATCGCATTCAGGTTTTCAGTTTGTCTGTCGCTGCGAAAAGAGTATTAAAAATTCGCGCGATAAAATCTCCGGACCCGGCTGCCGCAGCATATCAATTACACGCCTCAGGTGCGACCTCGTCCAGGTGAGATGAGGTGGTGAGGTGGTAAGAGCTGGGTTTGAGCCAGCCGAGATGGAGGCGGAGGCCAAGAGGCAGTACGGCGGCGACGCACGCCCGTCTCAAGTTCAGTATTTTGCAGTAACCGGAGGAGCGGAGCAACGTAGGAACGGAGGAACGCCTCGCTTGCTCCGTCTCTCTCATTATCCCATGCGCCGTCTCTTTCAGCAGCTTGGCGTTTTTTTTTTTTTTTTTTAGTATCATTTGTCTGTTAATTTATGTTCGGTTTTTAATTTCTGATTTGTGCGTTCGTTCAGTTTTTCAGTTTTCTGCTGCCTGACACTGGCTCAACGGGTTGGCAAGGGGCCAGCGAGGGGGATGCCAAAGAGAGGGGCGGTGAAGTGGGGTCATTCACTGAGACAAAAGTACATAAATTATACAGTAATTAAATATATAGGCTTTTATTTTAAGTTTGTTGGGTCTCTAAGTGGTTTTTTACTATAAAGTTAAAGTTAATCTTTACAAAAACTACGCTTTTGTTTAGTTCTTAATACTTTTAATTTAAGTTTTATTTATTTTAATATATGTACATATGTACATTATATTATATAATAATTTTCATCAATAAAAAAAAATATATACTTCATATTAAATATATTTTTGTAATAAAAAATAAGTAATGACAATGTTAAATAATTTTATTCTATTTTAATCAAATAAGAAAGCAAAATCTTTTTAAAGGTGTGGTCCAATTTTAAAATAAACTAAGTCCTTGTTAAAAAACTGGTAAAAAGTTGTCACCAAATTGGACGACTCTAGCTCTTATAGTCTATAAGATATGGGAATTCATACAAACAGACGGACAAACGGACAAACGGACAAGCTGACGGACATGGTTATATGACATTTTCTAATTAATAAAATCACTTGTATACCATTAAGTTTATATACAATATTATATATTATTATATTTTAAATTATTTTACCAAGAAATGCAAGTAAATTTAAATACAAACTTCTATATTTTTCCCCCAGTGCATGCTGCGACATTCAAACTCGCGCCCATGCCTGAAATTCAACACCGAAATGCGAATAAAAATCAATTAATTAAAAACTGAAATTGTATGCCGTCTGTTGTTGTTGCTGTTGTTGTTGTTGTTGTTGGTACTGATGGAGTTGGGATCTGGGATCTGATTCGGTGGTATGTATATATGTATATATGTAGGTTTGTATTAAGAAATATACAAACACACGCGTGTACCTTTACATTTCCAATTCGAATTTCCTTTGTCGTCGGTGATCTGTATGGATACTTGGTTGGCTTTTCATTTCGCTCTTTTTTTTTCCGTAATTATTGCCCAAGAATCCAACGGATACACATATACTCGTTCTGTTTCTGACTGTTCAAGTTTGTTGTGCTCACTTTTTCTATATATACATATGTACATATGTATGTATATATTTTCATTTTGCGAATTCTCAACTTACAAAAACATATCAGATTTTCGTTTTTATTATGAATCGTAATGAAGCGGCTTGACGAGTGAGAAGTGGGAACTGAGAACTTGGGGAAGTAGGTTCGTTCTTTGTCTGGCATTTAAAGCACTGGGAGAAATGAGAGGAATACGAGGCTAGGATTTAATATAAATAGTTTAAAATACAAACTTCCTAAGAAAACCCCTTAAAATACTAATAAAGTAATTTAAAATCTCTTCAAGATGCGCCTTAAAGTATGCTACAAAAAGTTTTCCAAGCAAAAGTGATGTCTTTCTGCTCTACAAAAATAACCCTAACTAATATAGAATATTACCAACTATCGCTTGCAATTGATTTCGATTTTCTTGACCTACTTCCGTAGCCAATCCAAGGGAGCTTATCCAGCGCTGCAGTGGAGCCGGAGCCAGAACCAGACCCAGAGCCAGAGCCCCGTGTTATGCGAGTGGGGGACGGGCATTAATACGCGTCTACGGTTACCGGCGAGGAAACCTAATAGAATAATGTAAAGTACACGACGATGGCAGTGCCAGAGCAACCGGCGGCGACAACCGAGATGCGGATACCCAGACCCAGACTGGGGTGCGGGGCGGAGCGGAGCGGACGACGACGACTACGGCAACGGACACCCAATACGCTTATAATAACTCACCCTGAACCCAGTAAACCGAGCTGAGACTAAGGCGAACTAAAGCCGAGCTGCAACGGAGCACCCAGTGCTGGTGTCCGGACCGAATCCAATCCCTGGTTCCACTACCAAGTCCCCGAGCAGAGCACCGCAGCCCCTCGAAACGCCACCGCCACCCCAAAAAAAAAAAAAAAAAAACAGAAATACTATATATATGTGCGAGCAGACCAATGGCAACAAATTCTAGAATTACGCTAGTTTTCTCAGACATACATATGGGTGTGTGTGCGAGTGTGCGAGTGTCGAGAGCACAAAGTCAGTCGGTTTTTGAGTTTGCTGTAATCGAATATCGATAGCTCAGGATTGAATGACGCGCGTCCTTCTTTTGAATTCTTACATGACATACTTGGCCTTTGGTTCTGAGTTGCCTCTGTCTCTCTCCCACTCTCTCTCTCTCTCTCTCTATCTCTCTTTCTATCTCTTTCTGTGCATTTTCAGCTACAAAATATTCTATTTCATTCTAATGTACATCGGATATGGCTGGCACATTGTAAAGACTGGGATATATAAGCGTATGAAGAGCACTTTTAAAGGGTTTACTTATGAATGTAAAAACTCTTTAGGTTACTTTATAGGTTACTTACTCTAAAGATTTATTTTTGAAGCCAAAATCAGCATCACCAGCCGAGTAGATCTAGCCATGTCCGTCTATCCGTCTGTCTGTCTGTCGGTGCAAACTAGTCTCTCAGTTTATGATCTATTGGGCTGAAACTTTTAGGATAGTCTTATATCCTTTAAAAGCTGTATATATGTCGGAAAAGCCGGAATCAGACTACTATATCCTATAGCTGCCATAGAAACTATTGGGAAAAATGTGCATATTTTTGCTATTTTTAATCATATTCCAATGAAACTTCATTTGCACTTCAATAATGTAAATACAGCCACACCCTAGAAATTTCACTGAAATCGGATCAATATTTCCTATAGCTGCCATAGGAAAGATCGGTCTAAATTCATATTTTACATATGAAGCTTACATTTTACATACATTTTACATTATACATGCTCTTTTTACACAATAAGAACAATTTGTTAAAATTTTCATTAAGATCGGCCAACTATATCTGATAGCTACCATATAAACATATATGTGAAACAGGGTGTTTCGTGTAATTTATGCTCTTTAGTATCAAAATCTTGTTAAATAAGTAATAAATTATTTGCCAGGGTATATCAATTTCGGCTCAGCCCAAAGTTAGCTATTCTTACTTGTTTTTAAAGAGGTTTATGATAAACTTTTGTTACAATTAAAAACCACATTAAATAAATAAATAAATAAATAAACAAACACCCCGAACGAATCTTAGAAATAACCAAGACTTTGATATATTTCTCCCCCCGAAATACCTATCCCTTCACCTGCTGCATTCTGTTCCACAGTCTTACCAGGGCCAGTGTCCAGTGGGAGGAGATTCAGCCACCCCAGGTCCATCCATCCATCCATCCACCTGGCTCTTTGGCCACTCTCGGGTTCGCTTTCGTAATGCCGGGCCATCAGCAGCCAGTGGCTCGAATTAATTTAACGCTATTTTAATTTGAGCTTCTGTGGGGCGGCTTTGGGGGCATGTTGCATGCTGTGCGAGTGCCACCTGCTGGCACACAGGGTGCCTCATGTTACCTCTCCCCCTCTCTCTCCCCCTGTGCACTACACCGGGCCATCCCTGTCGCACCTTTGAGCTCAGCTCTGCTCTCTGGTTCGGTTCTCTGGTGTTTTGTGTAGAATTTATCATATTCTATTTTGTTTGTAACCCAATCGTTGGCGCTGTTATTAAAGTTCTGCTGCTGTGGCGACATTTGAGCTAAGCTCTCGCACCCCTATCCCAACTTTCAGACCTCCTGCTCCTCCACAACCAGAGCTGGAGCCCCCTCTGTGGCCCTGAGTGGCTTGGCTGGGCTGCCTGGCGGGCTAACGCTGTCATTGTGTCATATGGCCCCTCGCAGTCTCCCCCGATCTGTGTTTGTTTGTATATTTAGTATATATATGTATATGTATATATGTATATGTATATATTCCCAACCGAGTGTGTGAGTGTAATCCAATACGGAGAGCTCGAAACCCTGGCCATGTTCGTTAGAGTCTGCCATCACTTAAGACCGTTGGCGCGTTGAATATTAGGTGACTCTACATCGATGGGCAAGGGGCTGGCCCCGAGGTGTGCAATATAAGCACGAGGTGTAGATGCATTTAATCGGAAATTATGGAAGTAGGTGAGTTATATAGGTGTTGGATTGGAGATTTAATTGGATAACATATGATTTGAAATAGTTTTAATAGTATTTAAAATATTATATTTGAATTTTCAAAGAGGATTTACTCTAAACTATATTTAAAACTGATTAAAAGTAAAGTTTCCAATGAAAGTATAATAATAAGACCTCTATTTCTTATAAATATTCCTCATAAAAATTTAATTATTTCTACAAAACCTTCAAAAACAGTTCCTAATCAATTTCCCCAGAAAAAGAAAACACCTCAAAAACCCACTACAACACATATTGTTTACCATTTGGTTCGGCACACACACACACACCGCCTACACACAAAGTTATTGATTTCAGTTATTGATGATATGGCCTTCCGCACACTCGTTCACCTCTTCCAGCTCTGCCAGCTCTTCCAGCTCTTCCCAGCTCCCTTTCCAGCTATTTTCCCAGGATAATGCCCACACAGTAGTAGTGTGTGCCTCAAAGACATACTTCGCGTATATATGTCTATGGCCCAGGGCCCCTGGGCCCAGCCTCAGCCTCAGCCTCAGCTTTTGGCTTGACATCGGTCGTTGCAAAGCGGAAAACCTTGAAGGATATCGCCTTACCACAGTCCTATCATGTTGCACCCATGGAGAGGACCTCCTCCTGTTCTCCTGCCCCCCTCCCTGCTTGCCTCACTCGGTTTATTGTTGTTGTTTAATTACGCTGTGTGTTTTCGGCTTGCCTTTCGGGGCCATTAAATATAAAAAATTTGTCCTGTCCCTTTGGGTGTCTTGCTCCTGTCTCTGTCTCTGCAGCAAATGCAGCTTGTAATTATGGCTAAAAACAAAAAAAAAGAACAAAAAAAAAAACAAAAATAAACTGAAAGCGAACCCGAAACTGGGTGAGGTAAGCGAAAAATGAAGGTATGAATTACAATGTTTTTAATTGATATTTTTAGTCGGCAAAGTGTTGCATACTCAAAGGAGGTTGGGCGTTATTGAGATGATGAATAAGAGAATGCAGACAGTGAAGAAAGTGAGTAAGAAAAGAAGGGGAGGAGGGAATAAATAATGCTTACATTTAAGCCAGGAATGTTATGTATTTTATTTTGTTTGGTTTTAGTAGGAATTATTACACAAATACTGATAATATTACTACAAAAAAAGTAAGGAAGCCATTTATGAAAAGATATATTGAAAACACTTCATAATATTATAAAAATATGTATACTTTTACTAATTAAAACAAAGTAAGAAAGCTATTTACAAATATAAAGGCGATGGAAGACACAAGACCATGTAGCTAAACAAGTGCTGCTTAACAAATGTTGCTTAAAAATGTTGCTAAGCAAATCTGGCAAAACAAGTGTTGCGAGGAAAATTTCGTTTTAATGTTGGAATTACACATAATAAACATATATCGATATTTGACACGAAGGTCAATAAATAAATTGAGCTTTAAACTTTGCAATATATGTGCCATAAATCGATATTCTGTTACATATATCGAACTGCGCCAAAAAAGAACCTAAGCTTAACTTAACAATTAAAAATATTTGAAAAAATATATGAAATACTTATATAAAATGTAGTTCTAATAATATTTGGAATATATTTGATTTAAAAAGACTTCCACAATATATAAAAGTGTCAGCTTGTACGATATTATCTATAATATCTATATTTTAAGGTTAAAAGTGATATTTTTTGATATAACAATTTCGATGTCTGATATTTTCGATATTGCAAATTTCGATGTTTAATATTTTTCGATATTTCAAATTTCGATGTCTGATATTTCCCGATATTTCTAATTTTGATGTCTTATATTTTTCGATATTTAAAATTTCGATGTATGATATTTTTGATATTTCAAATATCGCTGTCTCTAATTTACGAAGATTTTCGATATTGAGTGCGATATTTTTATGACTTTATCTTACAGGACTTTTCCTCTCGATATTCATATCCTAGAACAGCTACAGCACCTTAATTTTTAAATACCTCCCATAATTATTAACCAATTGCACTGAAATTCAATTTCTATATTTATTACTTATTTTACATTATATGGCAAAAATCTCACTAGCGGCAAACCGCCTTCCCTTGCGTTACAAACTTGCAATCACATTACAAATAGCTCACGACAGACATAAATAACAGTGTCTAGTAATCCATATATAATCCCACGTTTAGCTAGAAAACCAGTCGACAACCTCAGCAACAGCAGCAGCAGCCACCCAGCGGATACTCGGTTCCCAAGGCCCCTCCCCCCCCTTCCCCGAACAGCTCTCATTCATTATAATAATTTTTGGTTTTTGCAGTTGCCTTTGTTTTTGTTTTTGTTTTTGTTTTCTGGTTTCCCCTGGCAGGCCCCGACAATAAGTATCATTGCGCCCAACAACTGCAAGCCAAGGGGTATAATTTCAATTCCCCGATCGGGTTACACGTGCTGCAAAAATGTTGCTGTGGACAGTTTCATCTGCATCCACCAACCAACCAGCCATCCATCCATCCATCCATCCCTCTCTTTGGTGGCATTAAATTAATTTTGCTCATTTGGCAAGGGCGGCGGGAGCGGGGGGAGTAAGAGAATCGGACTCGCTCACTCGTTAAAATGATTATAAAAATTTATCAATATAAAATTACCGCCAAGCAGCCGCTCCTCCACTTACACCGCAATCCGAATCGGAATCGCGGAATCTCCTCAGCTGCTGGGCTAGGCCAACCAACCAACATCTCCTACTCCTCTTACGAATTCCGGACCCGGAGAGAAACAAAGTTGCCCGGAATTTCATCCATGCAGCGAGGGCGGAAGACGGGGAGGAGGGAAGTTGGTTGCATAAACATTTTCCAAACAAAACTGCAAAGCGGCAAAGCGGCAAAAACTGCAAGTTGAAACCTTTTTCGGTTCTCTCCCGGCAGCAGACATTTCGAATCGGATTCTTTGATTTCAATGCTTAGTTGGAACTGCTCGTTTCGGGTTGTAAGTGGAGACTAATTATGTGCAACATGCGGTTCCTGAAATGCATATTTCTGGAGGGGTTGTCGTTGTTGTTGTTGGTTAAAGGCAAAGCCGAATAATGCAAGAATAGTTTTTTTAATTGCAGGTTTTAGGATCAACTGGTAGTTAGTGAAAGAGATACTTGGTTGGTAGTATTACTTAAAATTTAACTATAAAAACCCTCAAGGTTTCACATATTTATCTAGAAATATTTGCTTAATATACGTAAGTATCTTTCCCTGCCTCTGAGTGGGTGTTATTCACCTTTTCCACCCCCCTAAACACGAAAACAAATAATAATAATAACTCAACCTTTACTTATATGCAATTTCGCGAGCAGCAAAAATATTTTCCCAAGAGCAAATATCTTGCTTTATTTATTATAAAAAAAAAAACACGAAAATACACTTTTATTTTTCTACTTTGTCTGCATCCCTGTTATTGAATACTCGAAGAAATAATATGCGGACAGGGGGGGCTAATTAATTATAATGCTATATATGTGTGTTCTCCGTTCATTCACAAGAATCTCTCTCCTCGCACTCACCTTTATCTCATCGCTGGGCAGTTCCTTTTTGATCTGAACGGACGTGGGCACCATGCTGGAGGAGCCACCCATGTTGGCGTCTCGCGAGCTGGACGGTGACGTCTTGGCGGACATTTTGGCTGGTGTCTTGGTTTATTTTGTTTTTTATTTTTTGGGAAGAGCTGTAAGGCAAAGGAGAGAGGTTAAGGGTCAGAGGTTGTACAGGAAATACGTTTTAACAGTAATTCAGATTGTGGGTGTTTGGATCAACAAGATAAAAATATATAACCTTATAAATAATACTTAATGTTCTTAATATTTATTGAAATTGCGGGGTTATGGACTTTGTTTATTTTCTGTAAAGCAAATTATGTCTCTAAAATAAGTCTTAAAGTAATTCAGATTGTGGGTTAATGGATAGGTGACCTTGTCGTAGAAATACAGAAGATATAACCTTATAAATGAAGGGTTGTTTAAACTATTTTGTTATATTTTTAATATAATAAATATGTATTCAGAATCAGATGGTTAAGAAAGAAAGAAAGATGTAACCTTTTAAATAAACGATTTTATTTACTGTTTTATATTATTCTTAATATACATACTAAATATTTATGAATATATAAATACAATAAAATATGCAAGCCTTAAGAAAATAACCAAGAATTAAAGGATTATTCTGTGTTTACTTTCTAATTGGTTCAGTTTGCAGCTTTATTGATCTTTAATCATTTTCTCAAAGAAATATAACTTAATTCCACATCTGGGAGGTTTTAATATTAATTAATATTATATATTATTCATATTCATATTAATAATAATCGTAATAATTAATTATAGGCCTCAATAGGTAATAGCATCTTTGAGTAAACAAACTGAATACCAATGTTGGTACCACAAATATGAAGTTCAAAAAACATTAATGGGATTTTGTTACTATTTTAATTGGTTTTTAATTATTTTCCCACTTAAATAAAGCTTAATCCTATATCTAGGAGGCTTTTAAGATTATTAATATAACAAAGTATAAGCTAGAATCTATTATATTTTGTTAGACCAAATAAATTTCAATAGAAGTACCAGAAATATGAAGTTCATAGAACATTAATGTGATTTTGATACTAGATTTATAATTATTTAACTGTTTTGTCAAAGAAAGAAACCCAATCCTATATATAAATAATATTTTTTAATATTAATTAAATAAATTATAAACTTCAATAGATTTTATTTGAATAAACAAGCTAAGTGCCAATAAAAAAACAAAATATATAACAAGTTCATGGAATAACTTTTGCAATTTCTTTAAAAAAAAGTTTCTAAGCTTCATTTAATTATATATGATATAATTATCACGTTTTAGACCCCTTTTTTTGTGGTATCTTCCCATCATATCCACCAGATACTTCTTTAAGTAGCTCGATGCTAGTTTTTTTTTTTGGTTCTATATATAGCTAACCGAGTCATTGATCTTGCAACTGTAAACAACTGAACTTTGGCTACATCAATCACTGGATTTTGGTGGCTACCCTACCACCGCATAATTAATTACACCGGATCAGGGTTTTCAATACTTTTTACGGTTTTTTTTTTTTGTTATTTTCTGTTTTCAATTCTTTGCTTTACTGGCTGTTTCGCATCCATCGGATACGCGGATAAGCGGATACGCATAGAAGGAGGAAGCAGAGGAGGAGGTGGGAGAGGTGGAGGAGGAGCAGCCACGATATATTTATACACCTCGGGCCGCCTCGCATGAGTATCTGCCGTGCCCACAGCGAGCGTGTTCAGTTCGCTTGGCGCGCACTTTGGTGTCTTGTAATTCAATACCCCCGCCGCCCCGTTGGTTCTCAGTGTGTGCTACCAGGCTATCGCATAACACCAGAGTATAGTACAAAATTCGAATTCAGATATCAGGGGGGGGCCCCAATAAAAGATACACAGATACTATATACCTAAAAGTGATGTTTCAGAAGAAATCGAAGTATTTCCTAAATTATATAGAAAACTATTTGAAAACTCTTATATTTCCCGAATCAAGCATCACTAAATCATCACAAAAACCATTCAAGATCATTTAAGTAGCGCCATTGTTCACTTTTTAATGCCTTCATTCCTCGTTCCATATCTTTTCTGGCCATATATCTATATATTCCGATCTTCATCATCGTCGTCTCTGATTGCCCATTAAAAACATTTCACTTTGCTTGTTCTTTTGCCTTGATTTCTTTTCAGTTTTTTTCAGTTTCTTTTATACACAATTTCAGTATGGTTTTTTGTTTTGTTTTCGAAAACTTTTCGAAAACATTTCATTTTTGAACTCAAAAACCGTATTGCAACTGCAAAGCCATATTACATTTTAGCATTATCATTTCTCGAGGCTTTTACTCGTGTGAGGTACAAAATTTTCCAATGCAACGTGTGGGAAAACAAATATATATTATCCAAAAATAGCCAGATATTTTCAACATTATAAGTATATTTTCTCGGGAGTGTGTGTGTTGGTGTGTGTGTGTGTTTTTAGCTCTCACTCACTCACAATATTGGCCTTTCTGCTCTCAGACCCGATTTCTTGGCTTTCTGCCTCTGTGTTTTCTTTGGATGGATTTTTCAGGGAAACTCATGCACCGTGCTCATTTTCATTCTTCATTTCGTTTTCACTTTCACACATGCACATGCACCACACCACAGAGCACTGCACAGGTTCGAAATAATCCCGATTCGGATTCACAGATATATTTCTTTTTTGAAAAACACTCGCCGGCGAGGCTGAGCGAAACAACGGAGAACAACGACGTCCACACGCGTCCGCGTTTCATGAACATTTGAGGCCCAAGTCCGCTGGCATGTGGATTTTACTCGCTTTTCTGCTGGCTGGCTGCCTCTGCCTCTGCTCCGAGCTCTGCTGCTGCTGCTGCTGTGCTGTGTTGCCTTCGGTCGTCGTCATCGTTGTGGCGCAGCTGTGGGTCTGTGAGTTGATGACGTAGTGCCCACCACCCTCTCCATGCCGCCCCAGACATTGCCCACTTGGAGAAAAGTTGAGCTTGAATTTACTATGGTACTCTCAATGTTCCTAATTGTTTTATTATTTTATTTTTACTTATGTTGCATGTAAGTTTAATTAATAAAATCATAAAATAACTCAAACGATTATAAATCTTAGGTAAATGCGTCTAAATGTTTGCCTAAAAAAATTAATATAGATCCATTTTCAATGTTCTAAATGGAATATTATTTTATTTTTAATTATATTGCGATTAAGCATAAATAAAAAAACATAAGCTTACACTTAAGATTGTACAGCTTTTTAAATTGCATCTAAAAATATGGCTAACAATTTTTCTAATTTTGTTTATCGAGATCTTTGAAATGCAAATTAGAACAGGCATCGAATCGATATGTTTTCAATGTTATTGAATGCCTAAATCGATAATCAATGCAATGTTTTTCTTTTCTAATATGAACGCTCTTTTATAGTATTATTATTAAGTATTATACGTTAATAAATAAGTAAAATACGTTAATATGGTTTTAAGTAAAGCAGATATATTTGGATTGCGTATAAATGTATTAAATTCTACAATTTTATTTAAAAAAAAATCATTTTTAAAACATATTAACAACATTGGTTAAAGCTAAAATAAGTTCAAGTAAGTTGAGGAAATCTTGAACTATTGAAAATGTCTTTAAAAGGGGATTCTAGAAGGTGATCTAATTTTTAAAATAATATTCGTTTAATAAATAATATATCTGGAGTGAAACATAACTTGAACTTTGTTAGGAAATTAAACAAAGAAATTAAGAAAAACTAAATATTTGTTCAAAGATTTTAAGGCCAAGTTTTTTCAGGACATAAAGGTAAATACTATTTAATATTTAATAGTAAATGTAGACAATGTTTGCCAGACTTAGAATATAAACAAATTATTTTAAATACCCTTAACTTCTTCAACATATATTTTTCTAAATAATATATTATTAACGTTTTCTCCCAGTGCAATGACTCAAGTGAAAGGCGCAGACGCTGGCATCTTCTCTGGCGGATGAAAACGAAATCGAAATTGCATTCGGCTGCAACGCGCGCTCGCGATTCTTTTGCATAATTTCATAAATATATTTTTTGTAAAAACTACTAGCATGGGAAAGTTATAAATAAATAAATCCGCTTCACCTGCCTTCGTTTTGTGTGTTTGCCTCCTCCTCTCGATATTTATGTTATGTCCAATTTTTGTTTTAATTTGCACAAAATACTTGTGTGCCGGTCGGAGACAAACGCACTTGGGCCGAGATCACAGAGACTGCTAGGCGTAATTAATGGGGGGCAACTTAAGTAATGCGAGGAGAAAATGCATTCTGACAGCCAGAAAGGTCGTCGTGGTGTGTATATATCGAAAATAGGGGGAAAATATTATCGAAATTGATTATCGAATTGCATGTTGTTTGCTCCTATTAAATGGGGCTTGGTCTGCGACATTTTTAATATCTTATTTCGGGAAAGCATGACCAATAATATTCCAAATGTGAGAGGGATATTTTTAGTAAATATAAAGAAGGTGGGAGAAACTTATAAGGGTACCCTTTTTTCTTGGGGGTTTTATTGATTAATTGCTATATATTTTATATATTTTGTATCAAGTGGTTTTGTTTTATATATATATTTTTTATATATTTTGTATCAAGTGGTTTTGTTTTAAATTTATCTTTTATATTCCCCTTCTATCCAATTTCCTAAATAATTATTTATTTATCTTCTACAATGTTGCTTTAGATTGTTCATTCTTTCAACAATGTTGGATAGCTGACAGCTTAAGTTAATTTCTGCAAGATTCTCTGCTAATTGGAGGTATCAGAGCGAAAACTAGATACATAATATATTACTTATTTTTAGCATAACAAATTCAAATGTAATGAACAACAATTGGCAGTTTAATACAGAAAATATGTCACATAAAATGCTTTAATTTATATCTTTAAATTTCCCCTAGAGGTTTTGAACTGTTATTTAATTTAATCATATTTTAATAGCTCCATAATTATCCACAGTGCACCTACAGATAGATCTAGAGGCACTCCTCTTCTTTACCTCAACTGCATTCATTTCCTACCCCATTGAATCACACATTTTAGGGCCCAACTGTTGGCCATCACACTTATTGGTAACTGGACGAGACCCTGGCACTGGCACTGCTTCTAGCACACTTGGAAAAACAGTTGGCAATCTATCATTAATACCCCGGGTGCTTGGGGGAGAACTTACCGCCAAGTACCAGCAGCGTGCTATCAGCTAGTTAGTGCCAGTCCCTTCCCTTACGACGACGACTATGTTTTCTGCACGTAAATCTAACCAAGAAATCGCGAAATGGCCAAGAAAACAATTGAGTCGCCTAAGTGGAACCTCATAATGACCAGGGGCGATGGCGAGGAGAAGCAGCTGGTGTGTCAATCAAAGACAGGCAAGGCGGGTGGGGGGCAGGGCAGCGGCGAATAAACAAACAATGTACTCATATAGATAAATGTAGCATTTAATGCCCACGAATTTAATTTAAATTGAACCAGAGCCAGATAAAGATTTAGTGTTGGATGTCAGTTTGTTCGTTGGTTGGTTGGTTCTCGTTCCTTCGTTCCCACGCGTCCGCATCGACCAGAAACATGAGTTTTTGGTTAAGACATTTTGAGGACAATTCATTTATTTTATTTGTGCAACTGACTCATTAGTGACAGTTGATGAAAAATGCAATTTAAACATTAATTGCCGTTGACTTTCGGCATCCACTTTCACGAGATCAAAATGTTGTATCCGAAGTGCATATATTTATTATCTTTTGAAGGATCAGAAAGAAAAACCTATTTACAATTTTCTAATCAGTGTGGTTTCATCAACAAAGTTAATGAGCTTTTTGAATATATTTTAGATTGTTTTAAAATAGATTTCAAATCGAAGACAAAGTAGTAAGGTGATGACGGTGATTTATTTATTTATTTATCTTCAGAAAAACCACTTCTATACATCTTTTCATTCGAATTTAAGATATTTTTGGAAGTTAATTATAATAGTGGTAATATTTTAAAGAATTTGCAGGTCAAATAATAAGCTTTTTCAGAATTGGCTTACTATTTAAAAATTAATAAGCATTTTACATATAAATTAAGCTTTTTTGAATGAATCAAGCATTTTATTTCCCACTTTACAAGGGACATAACTTTTATTTTAATCTTTCCAATTTAAAATAAGAAATTATACAAATAAGAATTATCGTTTTTAAAAAGTAACCGATTCTTATCCTTATCAATCTATCGCTTCTTGTGTGTCATCTCTATATAAATGTGCTCATCACCAAAAGCTCAGCAGCTGGGCAATCAGCTGTTCTTGTTTTGATTTCATTGATTACAAAAACATATTTTGGAAATGTAAAGAAAACTCTTATAAAATACTATATTTAAATAATATAATTATAAAATAATAAGCTTACTGAATCCATGATAAGCTAAGATGTCCAAGTTACCCAAAGCAGCTCTTAGTTTAAAGCAGGTGAGTGGGTTTAAGGAGGTTTTCTTTTAATGGATTTTGTAAGCCACGAATATGTATTATATTATATTAATTATAAACTTTATAACCTTAGTTCATGCTGCGCCAGGAGGTCCTCAAGCTCTACCGTGAGATCTTCCGCACCATTCGCCAGGTTCCGGACAAGAACAGCCAGGCAGAGCTCCGTTCCTGGGCGCGCCATGACTTCCAAACGAATCGAAACCAAAGCGACGAGGTGGCCATCAAGATGCTCATCCAGCATGGCAGACGCAGCCTAACCGAGCTCCGGACCAGCCTCCAGCTAAGCGGGGTGAGCGAGGGAAAGTAGAGAGAGGGGCACAGCCCGAGTTTTGCTTAATTTTTGATTTTATTTTTGAGCTCGACAACCGGTACGAAAAAATAAATACGAGTTAAGACTAAGGACTATATGACGAAAGCTATATCGAATCTTTGACTTTGAGGTGCTACAATTCGCTGTGTTTTGTTTTTTTGGAGGTGAAATAGCAGTCTAGCATCTTAGCAGGGAGTTGGACTCCCGTGTTTCCATCCATCCATCCATCTATCTAAAGCAGCGGTCGCAGAAAGCTAAGCCAGGCCACCTTGAGCAGCGCCAAGCCGAAGAGCAGCGTGCCCACGCTGGTGATAATCACCGAGATGAGATCCCTCTTCGCATGTTGATCCACCCGACCCACCAGGAAGCTGTGTATCACGGTGCTGGTGATGTGGGCGCCATCGAAGCCGAAGCAGGGTATGGCATTAATCAGGGCCAGGCCTATGCTGAAGACCACATTGTACTTGAGCAGCAGCAGCCAGGCATCCGGCCAGGCGGCCTTCAGGAAGGAGTGACGCGGCACAAAGGCCGAGATGCCCACGGTGCGCGTGACATCCCAGGGATGGCCCACATAGATGACGGGCGGCAGCTTCTCGCCGCGAAAATTCTGACGCTTGAACGTCATTATGGCAGTTATATTCCGCATCAGCGGACGCAGGCAGAAGCCCTCGGCGCATATGCCCGCGGAGCAGTGCTCCGTGACCTCCTCCAGGGTGCGGCGAACATTCAGGCACACGTGCTGGGGCAGCTCCACGGGCACATCGCCATTGGCATCCTCCACCACCTCGAAGCAGCTGACATTCGGGTTCAGTTCATCGCAGCACTGCAGCTGCCCGTCGATGCTATGATGCGAAATGGCGCTGCTCTCGTCGTTGAGCTGCACAAAGTCCGCGCTGACACAGTAGCCGGGCTTGAGCTTCAGTGTATTCTGCAGGCAGGTAACCCAGCTCTCCTCGCTCTTCACCGCACAGCCATTGACCTGGGTTATCTGGTTGTCCACCTGCAGGCCTCGCTCGCCGCGCAATGGTGACTTTCTGGTCAGCTCTGTGACCACCACATGCTCGTTGTAAGCGTACAGAGGTGACATGGTGATGCCCACCGTTGAGATGAGCAGGTAACACACGCCGGCGAACACAAAGTTGTGCCAGATGCCAGCGCAGAGGACGCGAAGCTTGCGGAACCAGCGCAGGCCATTCAAATGGTCATTGGAGAGCTCCGTGTAGGCCATGGGCAGGCAAAAGAAGAACTGGAATGGTGAGGAGAGAGATCATTGAAGAATAATTTCTGTCAAGAAACCCATTCATCCTCACCTTAATCCCAAACCCAGTCACTGGCACATCCTCCATGACGGCGGCCAGGGCATGACCCATCTCGTGCACGACCAAGCACAGCACTAGCGTGGTTATGTAGTAACCAATCTCCTCTAGCGGCAGATTAACGCCCGGCAGCAGTATCTCCAGCTGCACAGGCACACCGACTCCCCCCGAAGGCGCTGCTGTGGCATCCGCCTCGCCACTGCTAAAGATGGTCACAATGAGCAGGATAAGGCCAATGGGCAGCAGCGAGAAGGTCACCAGCACACCCAAATTGAAGCTGGTGAGCATGACGCGGCGGGTGCAGCTATTACCCGCCGAACCCCAGCGGAGGAGAGTCCGGTTGAAGGCGCTTGTGTGCCAATGGAGGCTCATGAAGTTGACGCTCACCCCGGTGTTCTTGAGGAAGGCATCGTACGGGTAGTGCATGCAGCTCTGAGGGATCAAGACAGACATTAGGAATATATAGCAGGGAATCACAAGCCTACACCCACCTTGAAGAAGCGATCGAAGAAGTACACAATGCCATAGAACGAGGACAAGACGATGAAGAACACCACGGGATCCATGCTGGGGCGAATACTATATATATATATTCACGATTTCATTGGAGGTAGATTGGGCCGGCGGATCTCAGGATCCTGCAAAGTCCTGCTAAATATTTTGCCAAAATTCCGTATTTACTTTTTGGACGCTTTCCAGCAGCGCAAAAGCTTCGTTGACGTTTGCCAACACTAATGGCGGCGTTTTTTAACACTGCCTGCCTCTGTCTGTGATGTATCGATAAATTGCCGCTAGAATTATCGAAATTCAAAAATGAAACAAATATCTACGTGTCAGGTGAAAATTATAGAAAACTAAAAAGTTAGTTAAAGTTTTTTTTAATAAATTCAATGAGGGCGAAAAATGACAGAAGCCCGAGAATTCACATACAGACGGCTGCTGCCCTCGTGCCAAGTGGTGGTCACCCTTGTGGCCTGCTTCTCCTTCGCCTCGGGTGTCTTTGCCAGCTACCTATTCATGTGCACACCAATGAGTGTGTCGCGGACGGTGAAAATTGTTTGGACCACCGCATCGGCCCTCTATGCTGCTGTCTCGCTGCTTCTCATCATTGGCGTGTGGCGGGTACATGCGCCTAAAGCGACTCCTCTTGATTCCAAACACCTTTCTTTAATTTGACTTTCTCATTGCAGCTGGTCAAGGCTCTGGTGTACATGTACATGTGCATGCTCCTGGTGGCCATTGCCGTGTATTCGGAAATCCTTTTGTGGCTTTGGAAGAGCCTGCCGGCCGCTGTCTTTGCAGCCGTGGTCATTAGCTTTATATTTCTGGGCCTGGCATTGAACATCACCAAGACCATAAGTGAGAGACAGAGAGATGCTTAGAAGGGTTGATTTTTAGCAAAAAGATATTCCATAAAATTTAAAGTAAATAATGTGTAAATAAAGAGTAATATATTAGAAGATTTAAAGCAAAACCTACTTGGTTTTATAAACCAAAATAAACCCATGTGTTTCCTTTAATTTTTGTTTATTTTCACCTCGAAAAAAAAGGTTCATTCATCAGCTGTTTCATGGGAGGAGGAGAAGCAAGAGCAGGAGTAGGAGGACCTCCTTCTGGTGAAGGCAACAAGCGGCCAAAAATGACTAGCAAAACAAAACGAATAAAAGTCGAACCTCTTTGGCTGGCCTTTCCTAACCCCAGCGCAGCTACGAGGGAAAACTCACCTTCACCTCGCTTGTGTTGGGATTTCCCCCTCCGAAGAACGTAAAGGATATAAAACTCAGCAGTTTGTTCAGTCGAGAGCCTGAGCAGCAGCTGAACAGACACGCAACTGCCTAATAGAGAAAAAAAAGAGAAATAAAAGTGAAAAGTCCTCGCGAAACTTGTAATTTTTGCAGAAAGGGTTTTTCCAACACAAAGACGCCGCCGAGCCAGACATAAGACGTAATTTCGACGCTTCAAAGGACTCCCTTCTCACGTGGTCTACGCTTAAACCAATACAGAAGACTTAAGCAGGGATCTCTGGCATATCGATTTGTTCCAAAAACTGCATATTTGCACACACACACACACACGCACACACAGGCTGAGTGAGTGAGACAGTGCGCTTGTGCTGCAAACGGAAAAGGAAACGAGAGACAAGGGACAAGGAAGCGGAAGCGGAAACAGCTGCTGCATAAACAAAGGGAGGAAAAGCAGCGAAGCCAAAGCATCTCAAATATTATCAGAAGCATCAATGGGCATCATGACGCCACAGCAGCCAGGATCTCAGCCTTGAGCAAAAGCCACACAAGTTCACAGCATCCACCCCCCTTTGTATCGTGTGAAAAGAAGCCCCAAAAGAAGAACCCTTTCCCCCCAGCTGAAAGGGTTTCCTAGTGCCAAGTTAAGAAGCAGCGGCGGCGGCGGAACCGCTAGGTGGGAATAAACTGGGCCAACCGGTGAAGGCCCGCGCTTGTCGACAGCTCTTTAGGATTTTCAGTAGCCAAATCAGAGGCAACCCAATGCATTTGGGTGCACAACAACAACGCCCCAAGCAACAACAACAACAGCGCGAGCAACAAGAGAAACATCAGAGGCGTTTCACGTTCAGTAAAGGACGCCAATGTCGTCCCTACAGCGTGACTGGCATTTACAGGTGAGCAGGGGATGGCATCCATCCATCCTTCGGGAAGGTCAAGAAACGCTCATACCCTCCCCCCCCAATAACTCCGAGATGAAGCTCAGTTAGGGGAGTGGGCCAATGGCAAACTTATTGAGGCATGTGGTGGTCCTCATCCTTCATTGCTCTTTCATCCTCTTTTTTGGTGAGCATGCGCAGGTTGGCGCCTTGGCAGTGTTACGAGTAGGTAAACATCGTGTGAAAGCCATACGAGAATGGGTCAACGTCACAGCCACATATGGCTGCAGCTGCAGTCATCCATCAAAATCCATTAACAAAAGGCGGACAAGGGGGGAAAAGTAAACAAAGACGGACTTCGGGGGCCTTGAATGTTAACAGGAGTTGGCTTCTTTTTAAATCAAGTTTATATTTATTTAAGAGGTTTATTGAGCAGAAAGGGGATTAAACTGATAAGAAGGCTTGTCTAGAGAAGGAAATTTAAGGATTTTGTCAGTTATTTAAATTAGTTTTTATTCTATTTGTTAGAAGAAAGCTTGTAGTTTTATTTTTTATGGGTTTTCTCTTTACTATTTGCCATTTTTTTAAGAGAGTAATAGTTGTATATGTAGCTCTGAGCATTTAGTCCCCAGAAAGGTCCTTGTTTAAGCCTTCAAAAGTCCCAATCTTTTCGAATTTTTATTATATTTGTTTACAGGAAGCCTGCATTTATATTTTGATGAATTTTCTTTTAACTTTTTGCCATTTTTTTAAGAGAATAATATTAGAAAGTATAGCTCAAAGGAGTCAGTGCTCAGAAAGGACTTTGGTTAAGCCCCGGAAAGACCCAATCGCTTTGAATTTGTATTATCTTTGTTCCTTCCTGTATTTATATTTTAAATTAATTTTCTCGTAACTATTTACTATTTTTAATGAAATTTCTTTTAACTATTTCACATTTTCTTAAACGAATAATATAAGTATGTAGAGTTCAGAGGTCTCAGTGCCCCAAAAGGTCCTAGTTTAAACCCTAAAAAACTCCAATATCTTGGAATTTGTTGTATATTTGTTTAATAAAAGCCTGTATTTATATTTTATATGGATTTTCTTTTAATTATTTGCCATTTATTTAAACAAATAATAGTAATAAATATAGCTTAAAGAAGTCTGTTCCCAGAAAAGTCCTTGCTTAAGCCCTGGAAATATCTATAAAGTCACAATCCCTTCTTTGTATTATATTTGTTTGAAGAAAGCTTGTATTTATATTTTAATGGATTTTCTTTTAACTTTAAAGGAGTCATTGCCCAGAAAAGTCCTTGTTTAAGCCCTGAAAATTCCCAATCCCTTTGAATTATATTTAAATTAAACGAAAAAATATTTAAGTAACTTTCTATATCTTTTTTGCCATTTAAATAATGATTTCTTTGCTCAGCATCCTTGCATCCTTAGGCCTTATACAATCTCCTGTTGATTACATAAAATCCACGGCCTACTTCCAGGCGCTGCAAACACACACACAAAGCACAGCAGAGCCTGCAATTACCAACGAGTATATATACATACATATATAGTAGGGATATATAGTATATCCCTTGCTCAACAAGTTGTGAGCCTCGCATTGGAGCCTTGCCACCTCTCACCTTGACCGCTTATCGTTCAGGCTCTCAGAGCCACGACTCCACGAGCCACTACTAACTCGGCCTCGGGCGGCGAGCAGGTTTTCCGTTTCATTAAGCCCCCGGACGAAGAAGGCCTTGAAAGTGTGCTGTGCTGGGGAAAATTGAAAACAAGCGGCGATTGAAAAGCTCCCCGCTCCCTGATCCCTCCGCCCGCCCAGCACACACTTGCTGACAATTTAAGCCGGATCCCGGCTGATGACAGCGGGTGGCGTATGCTGCCAGGATGCCAGGATATGGCGCAATTACAATGCCTTGGTGTCTCTCTGACATTCGACAAGGTCACAAAGGCTTTAGTTTTGCGCTCAAGGGAGGGAGGCTGCTGCTGTGACTCACAGTCCTCGGCTGGCTTTGGGGGCGTAGTGGCATTAGGAGTATCTGCTGCCAAATGCCAAGAGTTTTAGGCCAATGTCTCATTAGCTGTGTCAGATTTTCCCCCTATGTCCCCTATGTCCCTGTTGATGATGATGCAGTCGCCGTCGTCAAAAATGTTGCATGCCTATTATTTGCCATTCGCCATGGTTATTTTCCGCCATCAATATGGCAGGCAGTCCCATTAGCGGCACGTTCACAGAATTCGATACACGCCATAACACATAACGCGGGGCAGCGCACTGGGAGAAGAATATTAAGTAAATGGGTTTTAAATTGGTTAGTTTTCTGATTAGAAAGTAGTTTATTAAAGTTTATTACATTTATTTATGGGAACATGGGGACTTGTGATAGTTTAAACATATTTATTATCACAAAATCGGGCTAGGATTGTGGTTTTATCATTTTAAATACTACAAATTAATGAATAACCATTTAATATTATAATTTATATTTATGGCAACCCAAGAACCTTATAAATAATACGTTATCTAACTTCTAATTAATACAAAAAATGATAAAGAAAATATAATAATTATAAAATATACTAAAAACAAATGATGAAAACTTTAATATCATAATTTGTATATATTGCAACCTCAGAACCTTATAAATAATACGTTGTCTAAGTCCCAAACAATATAAAAATGATGAAGAAACTCTATATATATTTTTTTGTAATATTTATTATCACAATAATGGGTTAGTTATGTGATTTTTATAATTTTAAATACTACAAATGAAAGATAAACCTTTTAAAATGATAATATTTTGTTATGGCAACCCCATAACCTTATAAATTATATTTTATCTTACTCTTAAACAATTTAAAACATGAAAAAGAAACTTTAATAATTGGAAAATATACTACAAATAAATGATTAACCATTTAATATTATAATTTATTATAATTAATATTTATTGACTTCCTAGAACCTATAAACAATACGTTGTCTGACTCTCAAATAATATAAATCATGAAAATGAAACTATAAATATTAAAAATAAATTATTTACAATTTAAAACTATAATTTCTTTTTATGTCAAGCCCAGAACCTTATAAATTATACGTAAACTTACTCTCAAACAAAAAAAAAAATGAACAAAAAACTATAATAATTGGGAAACATTTTAAAAATGAATCAATAACCATTTAAAAATATATTTTCTCTTTATTGCAAACCCATAATCTCATAAATAATTATTTATAATACGTTGTCTGATTCCTTATTTATATAAAACAATAAAATGATACTAAATAAGTAGCTACATACCATAGATTATTAGAACTTACTATAACTTTCTTCCCGGTGCACTTTTGAGTGGGAGCAAGGTGTCCCAACAGTGGAGTAGAGGGGAGTAGAGCAGTAGAGGACTGAAAAAAAGGGGCTTGGATTAAAGCACGTCACATCCGTGCACATATAAAGTGTGTACACTCCCCTTCCATTTCACCGATTGGTTCACGCGTCGCATACTTGATGTGTGTTGTTTAGCTGTATATCATATTACGTATACCACAGGGTGGGCGCATACCAAGAAATAGGTGTTAGATAAGAAAACAAAGTTAGCAAATGAAAAGAGCTATTAGGAAATGAGTTAATGCGAATTTTTATTTACACAGGCGGGGCCCAGTGAAGCTTCTAGTTACTCGTAATAAGTACTTACTTAGTAAGGATGATAATGTAACAGGAAAGTGACTTTCTATTAGCTGAAAAGACTTATTTATAGTTTAAGCTATAAAAGAGGCTTAGAAATTAATTAAATTTTTTATAAATCAACGATTTATTAATGGTAAAACTGCATTAAAAGGACTTAGCTGAAAGCTCTCTTTGATAACCTAAGTAAACCTACCAAAAAAATCCTCTCTCCCAAGCCCTTGCCAATTTTGACATTTCACAAGGACTAAGCCAAGTCTGCCGGCTTCCCGAGCGAAACCTTATCACTCGAATCACTTCCTGCCATCAGCCCTGAGCTTGAACATTGCATCAGCCTTGAGGATTCCAGCAAATATCCCCTTATCGCCCACCAAATCGAAGCCCTCCCTTGTCAATATCCGGCAAACTGAAACCAACCGCAGGGCCAGAACGCCCACCGTCCTCCGCCCCCGCCTCCACCTTGCACTTGACCCTGAACTAGGAGGAAGTGGAGCGGATCCTGCAGACAAAATGGAAATGAAAATGAAAATGGAAAATTCCCAGACGTCATGCCAACCCCGAAAAGCACAGCATGCACCTGCAACTCGTCATCGATTTAACAAAAGTACACATTACAGCGGGGTTCGTGGATAATTGCAGGGGAGGGGGGGATAGGGGAAGGATTATTTACTGGATGTTGTTAACTCAATTAAACAAAACGTAAGAACGTAATGCATATATTAAGAGCAGCAGCGACATCGTACTTAACTCGAATCAAAATCGCGTGCGCTCCTCGCATTCGCTTAGCAAGGCAAATTAGGCTAAATTGTTGCTTCCTTGACCCGCCTCCAGGAGGCAAGAGGGGCGAGGATTTATGGAAAGTTAACCCATTTTTTAATGGTACCGCCAGGCTGGGGAATTTGGCGAAGCATGCAAATGCAAGGCAGTAACTCATAATAATGGCCGGTTGACAAATTCACTGGCAATTAAAGTTTCCACATGCGGGGGAGGGCTAGCGTTCTTATTTTGGGTTCAATAACAAAGTGGCTTTGCAAGGAGAGGGAATACTTATACATTGTACGTGGTATAATATAAACAGTCAAAGGTTAATATAAAGAGCAAAAAGAAGTTGTTATCGTTTTTGGTTATGATTTATTTAATAACAAAGTGGCTTTAGAAGGAGGGGAATATTTTAACATTTTACTTAGTATAATAATAACATTCTAAAGGTTAAGATCAAAAAGAAAAAAAGAATAATACATTGTTATTGCTACTGAGCACTTAACTGTTTAGTTTTGATTTATTTAGGAGAGACTTCTGTTAAGAACATAGGATATTTCTGAGTATTAGTTAGATGTCTTGAATGATAAATAATGTTTTCGGTTTGAAATATAATATATAAATATGTAAGCTTAGAAAAATTGAAAGAATCTTGATCGTCTATGGACTGCCTTCGTTATGGGCTCCAACTTAACTCTCTCTTCGTTTGCCCAACCTGTCTGTCACATTTCGTTCTGTTTGCATTCTCATCACTTATATTATCGTCCTGATCTCTATTTTCTCGTCGTCCTTTGTAGTCGTATTTGCTCATCGTGTTTACTTGTGTCGTTAGTCGACTTTTAACTCTTCCCTCTTTACTCGTTAAAGAATCATGAATATATCATCGCCTTCATTCTCTTTCCTCGTCTCTTGCAGTTTTCCATTTCACTCGTTGCTTTCATTCCTTGCTTTTACTTGTCGCTTTCACTCGTTCCTTTACTAGGATGTTTTTACTCGTTGCTTTTATTCGTCGTCTTTACACATAGCCCTTACCCATCGCTTACTCGCTTTTCTCAATGGTTCTTGTATGGACTAATCCCGGTATGCTTGCATCATGAGGAAAAAATAAATCCTAAAATATTTATGACAAAAATAAAAACAAATATTTCCTTAAAATTAAATACAAAATACAAATAATATTAAAATTTGTACTATCTTATTATCTTATTTATTTCCAGGGTTCCCGGGGATCGGTTTACTGCGCGAGTGAACCGGACCCAGCTGGTGGAGTCCAGTACGAGTCGGGAGGGTTCCTTCTCGACACAAAGCCAGCAGCGCCCGTCTCCGGCGGAGGGGGTGGCGTGGCCGGAGTGGGCGGCAGCCTCGAATGCGGCGGCTCCCTCTTCTCGGTGGTATCCGCTCCGCCGGCACCCCTGCCCGACATTGTTGTGCCGCTGGCCGAGCTCGATGTCAAGCAGATGGAAGCCCTGTGCCTGCCCTCGCCGCCCCGATCCCGATCCCGCTGCTGCTCGCCCTCGCCCTCGCCGATCCGCCGACCCGCCACCCTCAGCCTGGATGCGCCCTGCTGTCCGCGCACTCTGCATGCCAGCCTGCTGGAGCACCAGATCTCGGAGCTGGAGGAGGACGACAATGAGAACCTGCTGACCGTGTCCAGCATTACGGCGCGTCCGTTGATCGCCAAATCGCACGAGTTGCGCAGCAGCCGGAAGTCAAGTTCCGGCTCGGGTTTGAATACGGCCCGGAGCAGGTGCGTCCGCCGGGCCAAGGAGAGGGAAAAGGAGCGGGATCGCGTCCCTGCAACTGCTAAGCGAAGCAGCAAGCAACTGCCCAAGGATCGTGACTCCTCCACGACCACAACGGAAAGTGGCGGCGGCAATGTGGAGCCGCCGGACGGTGGCTATGGCTGGTTCATAGTCTTCGGCGCCTTTTCCGTGCAGTTCTGGGTGGCGGGATTGGTCAAATCCTATGGCGTTCTGTATGTGGAGATAATGGAAACGTTTCCCAGCTCCACGGCCACGGTGGCCTCCTGGATACCCGCCATTCTGTCGGCCCTGTGCCTGGTCTTGGCTCCACTATCGAGTGCCCTGTGCCAGAGATTCTCCTGCCGGGCGGTGGTCTTTGTTGGTGGCATCTTCTGTGCCATGGGCATGATACTCAGCTACTTTGCCACCAGCCTGCTGCATTTGCTCTTCACCTTTGGCATACTCACAGGTGAGGGGGGGGGGGGATTCTCTTTAAGATATCCATAATTATATGATCTTTTTTCTGATTTCCCAGGCATCGGCGGCGGCCTCTCCACCACGCCGGGCATCGTGATAGTCTCCCAATACTTCGATAAGCACCGTGCCCTGGCCAATGGCATCTGTGTATCCGGAACTGCTGCCGGCAGCTTCATCCTGCCGGTGCTGATAAAGCATCTGGTGGAGAGTTGGGGCTTCCATGGCACCATCCTCATCCTGGGCGGTTGCATGCTGCATGTCTGCGTCTCCGCCACTCTATATCGTCCTATTAGCGCCTACATGGATCAGGATCAGGGACAGGAGGAGGAGACAGCAAAGCCATTGAATGAGGACATTAATCCCAGCACCACAGGCATCCTGACCACCTCCACCTATCTGGATACCTGCGAGCTGGGCCGGGGAAACGAGCTGAGCGACAAGTTTATCGAGCATCTGTTCCTGGAGGAGTCCAAGAATCACCTCAACTACTATGCCAGCAAGCAGCCAGGTGAGTGGATTCTCTGGGCCAAGAACTGCACTCTAATTCCACTCCATTTCAGCCCAGGACAAGTCAGCCCAGGAGAGCGATGACGAGGTCAAGGACATTATCGGCGAGACCACCTTCATTAAGCCCATGAAGAAGGTGCGCAGCTCCGGGCTGCTGCACTCCGTGGAGGATCTGAGCACGGACTCCACCTGGGTGTACCGCAAGCACTCGGGCACTGACTCCAATCGTGGCAGTCGCCGGCGTCGCAATGTCTTTGCCAATGACGAGGTTATCTCCAAGATCCAGGCCCACCTGGAGAAGCCCCTGTCGCCGCCCAGTGTGGTCAGTCGTGGACTCAGTAAGAGCATGGAGATACCCACGCCGGTGAGCAATCTCAGTGATCTCAAGCAGCAGCCACTGGAGCAGGCCAAGCACAGCGGCCTCACTGACTCCCAGCTGTTGGAGTCCATCGATGGCGATTGTCGTCGAGGAGGAACTGCCAATAATGAGGATGACGACGATGACGATGATGACGAGGAGCAGGGACCACGCACGTGCTGCGAGCGAATAGAGATGTATCTGGACATTAGCCTGCTGCAGGAGCCAAGCTTTATACTGATGTGCCTATCGGTCACCCTGATGTCCGTCGGCTGTCCCTACATGCTGTACTACCTGCCCGCCCATGTCATCTCCATAGGTGAGTGTGGAGCTTCCTTGGGAAGATCTTTATTATTAAAAGGGATAACTATGATTCCTCCGCCTGCTCTAGGTTACAATAAAAGCGAGGCGGGCTACCTGGTGGCCATCAGCGCTGTCCTGGACTTGTGTGGCCGCTTGGGTCTGGGCTGGCTCTCCGATCTGCAGCTCTTTGACCGAAAGAAGACCTACACCCTGTGGTGGGTACTCCTCCAAGCTATTAACTAAGCTCACAAGCTCACGGAGATTTCCTTTTTCTCCCTCAGCATTTTGGGCGCCGGCCTGGCCGTTCTCACCATACCCTTCGCCAAGACCCTGATCCTGGTGGGCTTGTCAGCGGCCGTCTATGGCCTGTGCCTGGGCAGCTGGTATGTCCTGATGCCTGTACTCCTGGCCGATGTCTTTGGCACGGACAGGATTAGCTCTAGCTATGGCCTGGTGCGTATGTTCCAGAGCATTGGGGCAATATCGGTGCCACCGCTGGCTGGATTGATGCGGGATCTATCCGGTGACTATGAGATCTGCTTCTATTGCATGGGATCCTGCATGGTCCTGGGCTGTACGCCCCTCATAGTGTGGTCCATCCTGGAAGCGCGTAACCATCGATTGTTCGTGCAGCGCGAGGACGAGGACGAGGAGGAGGACGAATGTGAGGTGGCCTAGGAGGATAGGGAATATATAGTTGGTTGCGTTGCCCCTCCACATACAAGTTAATCGTGTTTTAGTAGCGATCAATTACTAGTTGAGTTCCTGAGTTCCTGAGTTTCAGAGTTCGAATGCCTCACCGATATTGCTGATTCTACCAAATACTATCTACTATCTATGAAATACTATCTCTGTACGTGTTCTCATACCAAGCCATCATCCACATCATCCACTCGCCGCACTACCACCCACACTCGCTGTCGCACACTATCCTTGTAGCTTGTTATCCTTCCGTTCCGTACCCAGCATCAGAATGGATTTGTGAGAGGATGAAGAAACCAAACAACAACAACAACAACAAAAAACCAAACAACTGAGCACCACAAGTTGCGCAAAAAGAACTGAGTTTAAAAAGACATGAACTACCAAACAAAATACCCGTATATAAACTTTATAATAATATAATAGTTACGAGATCGTGCTACATAGTATTTCCATGCCCGACTAGAGAGATGGACGAGCATACCATATGTATATGTATATGCAGACTATATATAGTTGTAGGTTCGCATGCCCCATATCAAAATCAAGAAATCAAAAACAATTCACAAAGCAGTTGGGAATCGCAGAGGCTTGTCTTCAGAACATTGCATTACATTAATCTAGATTAAAAAAATAGTTGTTGTGAGACATTTACCCAAAAAGCGAATTACCAAATAAACACCAAATCAAAATATTAAGAGTGTTTTTTAATTGTTTTAAATATTTCAGCTTGGCTAAACGCTTGAATAATATACATTTTATATTATATCTTATATATTTATATTATATTTTTAATTTATAATATATAAACATTGCATTTCCTTTAGTTTTTGAAAGTTTTAGTCACACTAAAATTTAGTGTTTTACTTACATTTAAAATAAGTTTTTTCGAACATTTTGTGTACATTACAACACTGTCCATTCACGATAGTCTTCAAACCATCTCTGGCTTATCAAGCACTTATCGATAGTTGGCACCATCGATGCTTTTGACAGGGCCATCACTATTCAGTTCATTTCGTCGAGCAAGTTTGCGGCTTTTTGGGATATCCCCTTGAATTCCCCAGATTTCTATAATTTTTCCACTTAAAATGAGTCGCGAAGTGCTAGATCCTCCCGTGCAATCGATGAGCCACAATCGCAACTACCGCGTTAACGTGGTGCACGAGGAGTTTGGAGGCGCCAAGTGGAACGGCCAGAATAAGCGGGCTAAACCGGCCAACGGTTCCTACCAGGAACCGGGTAAGTGCAGCGGTTGGTATAAAATCTGGGTATATCTAATGTATTCCTTCCCCCCCTGCCAGACCTATATGGCGAAGACGATGATGATGAGGGGGATGACCCGGCTGCCAGCAACATTGAGGAGACTAAAAATGGCGAGTTCAAGCTGGCTCTGCAAGTGCCCAGGTGAGTGGAGGTTCCCCAGATGGAAATCTCCTCTTAATCCGGCACATCCTTGCAGATCGTTCTTTGGCGGACTTATTGGCTTCAAGGGCTCCACGAAGCGTCGCATTGAGGAGGAGACCCGCACTGAGCTGTTTTTTCCACGTCATTATGAGTCAACCGATGTGTTGATTAAGGCACGTCAACGCGACCGTGTGTGCGCTGCATTGCGCCAAATCCGTCGTCTCGTGGGCTTTATGCGCAAGAAGATGAAGCCCACGCACTTCCTAGCCGTGCCCCTGAACACGGGCCAAGTCCAGGAGCGTTTCGTGGAGCTAAAAGTAAGGGGCAATAGATCTGGAAAGTAGAATGAAGCTAATCCTCTGCCTTTTTACTTTACAGAAAAGCATTTTGGAGGCCCAGCTGCCTGGTATCGATGAGGAACTGTTCATCTCGGAGAAACGCATCCACCTTACGCTGGGCGTGTATGTGCTCCTCGACGACGAGGAGCGCCAGCAGGCTCTCAACGAGCTAGAGGCCTGTCGCTCCTTTTTGGCCGATCTAAAAACTCCTTTTGATATAAAAATCAAGGGCCTGGAGATAATGAACGATGATCCGAGCGCCACGCGAATACTCTATGCCCACATTGAGGCCCAGGAGCTGCAGAAGTTTGCAGATCAGTGCCTTGGCCACTTCCAGCGCACCGGACTGTGCGCCACGGATAACCAAGACCGTGAATCCATCAAGCTGCACATGACAGTGATGAACAATCGCTATCGCAAGGAGGCCATGAAGTCCGGAAACAGCTTTGATGCCCGCGAAATCCTCAAGCGCTTTGGGGAGTTTGACTTTGGCTCCGCCCAGTGCCAGGCCGTGCACTTGTGCGTCCTCAAGTCCAGCGGCGAGGAGGATTTCTACAAGATCTCCGGCAGTCTGAAGTTTGAGAAGGAAGAAGAGTCCAAGACTTGAACTATTTTTGTGATCCTTTTGCATTCTTTGTAAATAAAAGATATTACCTTACAAGTACACATATATATACGATTTATTTGTCGAATATCAATGCTCAAATTGGTTTTGTATATATCTTCTGGATGCAACTTGGACTGCATAACACCCATAAAGGTGTGTGTGTGTGTGTGTGTTTTGTTGTGCCTGTCGAGGAGGTCATCCCTCAACAATCGAAACAAATGTGCGCTGGCTGAGACATCATCGCTTATGGTTACAGTGGTTCATTCTGTTTTGTTTCTCACATTACAATAAATATAAAAATATATATATATATATGTATATATAGTTCATGTGATGAGGATTTGTGGCGAAATCGTTTATTATTCAAAGAAGGGGGGTTTGGGAAGGTTATATATAAAGTGCGTGCTTAAGAACTACGGAGTAGGAGGAAGCCACAAGTGAGGGACACCAAAATGTACAAAAAAGTTAGGAAAAATAAGATGGAAGGGTATACTACTGTATATAGTACATAGTGGAAGCAAGCTGGACAGACAGACAGACAGACACTCTCTCTCTGGTCCACACACACATTCGCGCAGAATTGTACAAAATTGGAAGTAAATTGAATATAAAAAAACAACACTCGACGACGGCTTACTAACTAACTTGAACTACACACGATTTGCTTTGCTTTTGCTTTTGTTTCTTTGTGTTTTTTATGCTTTATGTTTTTGTTTTGTTTTTTTGCTTATTACTTTTGTCAATAGCTTCAGTCTAAAGTTAAGATTTGGTTGACTTGTTCAAGACTTTGAAGAGGATTTCATTGGTTCTACCAAAGACGCTTTATTTACCAAGATGATTTTGCGTAGTGGACCCAGCGCTGGGTCCAGGCTCACTTGTCAGAGAGGCAGAGAGAGCGCGCTCTAGAGCCCATTGCTCTCTTGTAGGTATGAAGCAACAGTCGACAACTCTCACGCATTCTACATCTGTACGCACACACATGCAAGCGCATTCTATTTGTAGAGAGCGCGGAGAGAGCACAATTTTCGTGGGGAACAGAAAAAACTGCTTTGCATTCAAATGTATATTCGTTACTCATCTTAGTAATTCCAGCGTCTTTGGTTCTACTTGTTCTTGTTCCGTTTTGTGGGGCGGGGTATTTCAACTACATTGGTAAAGGAGGCTGGAGAAAATTGAGTTTAGTTTGCACATAGACTATATGATAAACATTTCAACATATACACATATACACATATGTACATACATATGTATATGCGTGGATGAGTTCTCAATTAAAAAGGCGCGAGGTGGCCAACAGGACGTTTCAGAGTCAAAGTCGGCCAAGTTCTTGGTCTCTTACTCAGATATAAATCATATAAATCAGTGTAAAAACAGGATATGTATGCCGGGAGAGCCTTGAAACGTCCTGCTGGGTGAGGCCTCAGGCCGTGGTATTCTTTTTAACAAACAAACATCTACAAAAGGTACAAATACATACATAGATATCATAGTTCTTTCTTTTTTTTTCTTTTGGTAACAACAATTAGAGTTTCGGTGCACATTTAGTTAAATTTGAACATAGGTCGGTCTTGGCTGCTTCTGACTGTGTGTTTGTGTCGATTACTTATTTATTATTTGGCTAATTCGTGTTATTAGACAATTACTTCAATTACTTGTTCCATTTCTATTTGTAAATCAATCGAGGGTACTTCAGGACTAACAACTAAAACCACTCTCCAACCTAAAAAAAAAGTGTTGTCTGCCTTTGAGTGTGTGTGAGTCGTGTGTAGTGTGTGTGGTGTGTGCACTGTGTACGTGTGCTTTATATTTTGTGTGCGCATTTGATAAATCTCTGTCTCAGTTCAATCAATCAGGTGTACAGCGCCTCCATTCCCTGCCATGGCATCATCCTTGTCATCTTTATCATCATTATCGTTGTTGTTGTTGTTGTTGTTGTTGTTGTTATTTAATTTGTTCTTGTTCTTCGGTTGTCCCACACTTGCCAGTCGCTGCTACTATTTGGCATGACCATTGCTGAGCACCGCCGGCAGCACATTGGCCTGGGCCTGCTGCACCACCGCATTGATGACATCGATTTCCTTCTTGAGGAAAGCGGCACCATTCTCCTCGAGCTCGACACCGGCTGAAGCATTGCCTGAGCCGGCATCGTTGCCCGAGTCCAGGACAGAGGCCATGATGTTGCGTTTACGTAGACCTGCTGTAGCGTCCAGGGCATTGCCAGTGTTGCTGCCCGGTAGCTTTAGCTTGGGGAACTCTATGTCACGCATCAGATCGTTCTTGAACTCCACAATGCCGCTTACGGTCTCGGTTACAGTCTTGTCAATAAATTCCTCAATGTTTTTGGTCTCCGCCTCGATCTTCTCCTTCAGCTTGCTGGACAATTGATCCATTTCGCACTGGTCATGGGGCACGCTAACGGCGTCGCGGGCGCTGGGCTTGGGCTTCTCCAGATGTGCCTGCTGCTGCTGCTGGTGCTGCTGTGGGTGGCGTTGTCGAAGGTTTACATTGTTCGGTTGCTCGGTTGTTGGCTGTTGTTGTTCGTTTGTTGTTGGTGCTGTGTTGTTGTGTAGTGCTGCCGCAGCCACTGGCTGCTTGTGTATTGGCGTATTGACTTTACATTGATGAGCATGCTTATTATCCTTCTCCTCCTCCTCCTCCTCCTTGTTGGCCAACCCATCCTTGTTGAGATCATTGCCAGCGGTCAAGGCTGCTCCTGCTGCCGGAGCACCATTGGCCAACGTTGTGGTGGCTGTGGAACTTTCACTTGCAGCCAGGCCAGCCCGCGATCGGCGCTCGCCGCGAATAAACTTGGGTAAAATAAATATGGTCACTAGTGAAATGATGTGAAGGCACAAATAAAATCTCAGGTACAATTTGATGCTGCCCTGTAAAGCGAAATAAAATGGAGACGGTTATAAAGTTGTTGTTGAAAAAATATATATATGTATATATGGGGTGAGTCGAAGGTAAAAGGGAAGAGAGATCCTGCAAGTATGGAAAGTTTGTAAGCCATTAAATTCGTATATATCCATTAATTGTATATTGATTTATTTGCATGCTAAAAAGGGATTTAATATCAGCGCAATTTAATTCAAAAATATAATATTCGCTTTTTCAATAATTTTTAAAGGTTTGAAGTACAATTTTAGGCAATTTTGGAAAATAATTTGTAGAAAATCAAGATTTAAATTCTTCTCTTCAGCCTTAAGCTGGGAGCATGCTAAAAAAGGAATTAATTTCAGCGCAATTTAATTCAAAAATATTATGTTCGTCTCCTCGTTAAAGATTTTAAGTACGAATTGTTGGCAATTTTGGGAAATAATTTAAAGACTCAAAGCAAATATTGACATTCTTCTCTTCAGCCTAGAGCTGGGAAAACATCGATTTCAACATCAATATAATCGATTCTTTTAGATTTGATCGATCATTCGGTTTGAAGCAATCGATGTATCGAAAAAATCGAATTTGGCGAGGGAAAACATTTACAAAACATGTACAAAAATACAAATTCGTTTTGATTTCTAGATTTCTTATTTTATGTAAGAAATTCCTCTTAATATAAATTGATATTTTTATTGTAGAAAAATTTTAAAAATGATTTAATCGATTGTATAGATTTGTTGTATAAAAATATCAAAAAGAATCGTTTTAAAAAGATCGAAAAAATTAATACACTTAAAATCGATTCCCAAATATCGAAAAAATCGATTTATTGTAAGCCGATTATGTTCAATATGAACGAAAAATCGATTAACAAAATCGATGCACTGAATAAACCATTCAAAAATATCGATACGATCGATTATCGATTAAATCGATTATTTTCCCAGCTCTACTTCAGCCTCCATCGACCACAGTAAACCCTCTTAACCACCCCTAGACTCACCATAAATTCAAGCAGAACGAATGGGAATGTGGCGTAGCCCAGGACGACGCGTGTGATCAGGCAGGTTAGGATGTCGTAGAACATCCTGGTGACCTGCGTGCTCTGGAAGCGATGACGGAAGAGTCGCCGGCCAGTGCGCGCTGCTGTCACAACGACGGCACCGGTGGCGAAGGTTAGGTAGTAGCCCGGATAGAAGCCGTGCCAGACGGCGCTAAGGGCAAAGGTGAGGAGTGTGCCATACTTTTGGGGCACACGCTCATAGACGAGCGTTCGCAGCCAGCGATTAGTGCCGCAGTTCCAATTGTTGATGGCATCGCGCATGTTTGTCGAAAACTGTAAAATAATTATTGTTATTAGAGCGGGATCTTTGGGAAGATCATTCTAATGATAATTACCTCAAACGACAACACATTAATGTTGGATATCAGGTCCCATTTGGGGTTGCCATCCTTATCGTAACCGGTGAAACCTAAACCTGAGTTGTTGCATATGGCATCCGCTAGGAGCCAGGCATGATAATACTTAAAGCGTATGCAGGTGGTAGCCATCATGGCGTACCAGTACTTGTAGACCATGCTGGTGTTGTTCAGGAAGTCATCCTCCTTCATGTCTTTCACGGGATATATTTTGACGAATTTCATGAATATGAAGGCGCACACCAGACTGCCGACCACTTTGCGTATCACCGCTTTCGTAGGTGAAGGTTCCAGCACCACTTCTCGCTTGCTATTGTCCAGATTGCCCTGGAAGAGAATGGGTATTTCAGGTAAGTAATCAGGAGGGAAGAAGTTGAAGGGTATGTGGGGTGATTTAGACATTTTTAAACAGTATAAGAGCTGTTATTTCTTTTCAATAAAAATGGTATATAATTATGATAACCTTTACGTACTTAATGTGCTAATTAATGGGAGTTTAAAAAGGGAGTTAATACAAATTATAACCATTAAAACATGACATTAACCTTTCAGCTTTTCTTTAATTAATAAACTTTCTTTTCAGTCAAAATGTTGTTACAGGGAACCCCGAGTGCGTTCAAGCACTTTTCCCTCATGCCAACCACACCTGGCTAATGAAATGACTGCAGGGACCATTATGCAGACACATATATAATATATATATAATGAACTTACATTGCCTGATGGACTGCTCAGCAGATTGTAGCCCTCCACAAAGTCAATATAGTCCCTGTAGAAGACAAGGGGACCGGCCAGGATGCTGGGGAAGTGCCAGACATAGGAGAAATACTCCAAGGCCGTAGGCATTTTACGAATGGCATGGTACTGCTGGGCTTTGGTGAGGTCCTGCGAAGAAAAAAATTACATATTAAAGCTTATTCCAGGGATTCCAGGCAGTGTAAGCAGTAAGAACTCACCTCCTCCTTGCGCACAAAGCCATCGTGGATGCTGAAGGCCAAGCTGGTAACCTTCTGTGTAATGATCATTAGAGGCCCGGTGATGTCCAGGGCATAGGATCCATAGTCATATAGCTGACGCATCAAATGAACGCAAAGCAGATAGCTCATGGCCACCAGGAGAACGGCCCTATAGGATAAAGGTCAGGATAATTAGAGAGGACTCCTTCCTTGCAAGGTCACAAGCCAAAGTGTAATTACCTCTGAACGATGCGTGGATCCTGGGTGCGGATGACAATGTAACATATAGCCGGCAAACCGGCAATGTGTATGGCCTGCTGGCCAAAGCAAAAGTAGCCAAAGGCCAGGCCCAGGGCCAGAGCGAAGGTGTGCCGCAGCTTGCTGGACACCTTCGATGGATGCAGCACGGACCGAAAGAGCGAGGCCAAAAAGAGAGCCGATATTTGGCATAGTAAAAAGTTTACCTACGGGAAGAGAGAGGATTATAGAATTAGAATTAGTATATATATTCTTTATACTGAATGAAACAAAGAAACAATAGAGTGAATAGAGATAGGCAAGCCCCAAGGTGCATTTGTAGCTTATTATTGATTAAAGTCATTGACACTAGGCCCACACTTGTTGGCAATCAAATTGTTAATTAATGAACACGATTACGTATAGCAGATTAAGTGGACGATTTGATTTTGTGTGCTGTGCCAAGTACTTTGCTTTAATAATAGCACAATTTTGTGCGGCAAACAACTTGCACGTAATGGTGTCGCTCGGTCTGATGATGATAAGAGTGATTCGAACCCAAAGCCATCGCATCCGCTTGACTTATTTTCCAATGTGTTTCCCCACACAGCTAGCTAGGTGTGGTCCGAGTTCTTATCGGTCTCCTTATCGGCGGGGGACAGTGCTAAATGCGTTTTAAAGAACCAAAAATCTAAACGAAGGCGTCAAGCAATTGATATCAATTAACTGCCTGATATCATGCCACCCTCTTACCGGTTCTAATTTGGGCTCCTCATTGTTTATTCATTGGCACGCCGCCGTTCGTGCGAAAAAGGCAAATGAGCGAAGCATAAATTAGCCATTTCAATTACCGTTCCACTGCTCTAGTTTCTAGCTACCGCTAGCTAGCTAGCTATCAATGTCAACTGACAGCCGGCACGGCAAAGGGCATGCATATATCGACCGATATTTCGCCAACATCCCCAACTAGCCCAACTAACATCGCAATAGATGGCCAAGGCCATGGGTAGGTTGGGTTGGGGAATGGGGGTCAACAGGCGCACATTGATCACAACGCGTGATCGTGATCGCCGATCGCCCATGATCAAGTGCAATGCTCGACAAGCACTTGTGGCCGCAATTCTCTGCCCGGTGATGTCTGGGGGATGCTGCGGTTCTCTCTCGCATTACAATTGCAAATCTAGAACGACACGTGCTGGCTGCATGTGCGCCGGTTCGCGTTGATGGGTCCAAAGATCTCTGTCGATTTTATAAGCTATATAGTATATACATAAGTCCGTAAGGCTTTCTGAAGTATTGATCCCACTGCGTATATCGTTGGAATTATAGATAAATGCTCTCATTTCTTTTTTTACATTTCTTCAGAGCTCGTTAGTTTGGTAACGGAATTGAGTGAACTTCTCCGTCCTACGCTTTTTAATTGCTTTAGAGCAGGGGTGCCCAGGCAATACATTGACATGTTAAAACAGCATTTGTGTAAGTAAGACCTAAACCCTTTTTTTTTACTAAGATGCAGCAAGCCACACGGTTTTTTCGCACGCGCATTTTTCATGCTGTACCCAGCTTTGGGTACAAGTTCTGTTGCCTTAGAGACAGGAAGAGAGAGCGCGCTCTAGAGCCAGTCGCTCTTTTGTAGATATACAGCGGCATTCGTCGACTGTGTGTCTGTACACGTATTTTCACGCATTCTTCATCTGTACGCTCACATGCAAGCGCATTCTATTTTTAGATTTTTACGCTTTCCACTTTGTGAGAGCGGAGGGAGCGCAATTTTTGTCAGGAACAGAAAAAATTATTTTACATGGAAATTAAAATATATGGTCGTTAGTCATCTTAGTAATTCTAGTATCATTGGTAAGACCGTTTACACTATTGGTGATCAAAGAAATTTGATGACTTGCAGTAGGGTCTGTTGGCAACACTGTTTTAGAGTGTGAGAACAGTGATCGCTCCCTACCTTCAAAGGGAATTAATTCCTATACTATATAATATCTCCAACACTTCAATACGTTATTTTGTCAAAGAGTAATCTTCACTAGAAACTCCGAAAGCAGAGGTATAGAAATACCTTACACATTTCACATATTATTTATATCTTTGTAAGTAAATATTCTTTCATTTCCCATTTTACAAAGCTATCTTAACATATTTCAAGTCATCTTACAAGTTCCGCTGCTGTCGAATTTCATAAAGACCGGGGCACACTTCACCAGCCAGCCTACTGATAACACGTACTCGCTTCTAGATATACCCGTCGTACATTATCTGCCTTTGTGTATCGGGAAGTAGCACCCAACCCACCCGCCCAAGCCCACAAAGGGGGCCACGTATCAAAGGCCTCACGGAACTCACGCCATAGGTCAGAAACAAAGGCGACCCTGAAACGATGTCTGATAACCAGAGATAAGTCAGGCAAAACAATGGGGTCCGAACGATATACAAAGCGCTCTAACCAACCAATTTAAGATTAAAGACTTGGGACTTGGGGGAAATCGAGCTGATTACAAGGTGAATCACTCTTTGATGGCCCAAAGAATAGCCATCGAAACAGCAGTTTTTCCCATTCGGACGCATGTTGTAATCATCATCGGAATACCGAATACCTCATGCGCAATAAGTTGGTTCGCATTGCTGCTGGGGAATAACCGGTTATGGCTTGCCACAGCCACATCTATATGGCTAAAAGCCAAGCACAGAGCAAGAGCGGGCCAAACGAAAGGAAAATCTTGCTCAAGAATTATGTTTTTTAGGCATGGGAACCATCGGGGGGAACTACTAACACAAGAAGGGCAACAAGTGGACGGGCCTGGGGCAACTTGTTGTGCATGGAGTTTGGGAAAAATCGCACTTGGGGAAATATATAAAAGTAAGCTTTATAAGAGATATAATTCATGTTCTAATATTTTGGTATAAGAAGGGAATCAGAGATTGGATAAGAATCTCTATATATAAAGCTGTTAGTAAAAAATAACTTATAAAAGCTTTAAATATTCCAAATTTTCTTATGTAAATTTCAACTTAAATTTTTGCTTGGATAAATCTATCATTCTAGACCTGATAAACCTTTTTATTCCAGTGCAGGACATCTCGGATTCGTACAATAAATTACATGATGCGAGTCAAGTATGCGGACGAGAGGGGAAGTCATCTTCCGAGCTTGAGGGCATGGCTGAGGCTTTTGTCTCTCAAGTCTGGGCATTGGCAAGGGGACGGAATCACATAATAAGTACACACATATATGTACCTACTGAGGGTCTTGGGTCTTGGTGGGGCCTCGAACACTCGGCTCATGTGTCCGTCCGCACCGCGCCCCAAGGTGAAATAATTAAATCGAGCTTGAATTCAGGTGCACACACACGACCAACAATCGAATTTCAGGGCACGCAGAATGACTTAAAGCCGCAACGTAAATTCCAATTACCATGAGCTTCCTTTTCAACATCCTGCAGGGCAGACAACGCACAACAACTACTTCTACTTCCAGGAACTACTGCAAATATTGTCTATTGGCAGAGCAAACAGTTTAAAGTCAAATGTGGGATATCCCAGTCACCTCCCCCTTGGCACCCTTTCTGGTGCATTGTGTGCGAGCTGTGTGTTATTATGAACAGAGAGATAGATAGCAGCGCTGGATGCCTTGATAAGATGTTGCCATGGTTCCGTTTCGTTTCGTTCCGGCCAGCAACAATGCAATATGGCTTGCATGTGCCGCGCCAGCAATTTGCGTGGGCTCATCTGCCATTGTTCACAGGGATTCCTTGGCTGCCGAGCGCGGGTCTTAAGTTATGCGTCTTGTCTTAGTCCCTATTTGCCGGCAGACTAGGTGGTCTTTATTTGTCGCATTATGAATTTGTAGGATTATTAAATATTGCAATTTTATAAGCAGTTCAGAAGTTTAAGATGCCTTTATTATTACTAGTCATAATGTATTATATTTTAAGGATTTAATCTCGGTTAAAAAGCAAATATAATATTATGTCTTTAAGCCTACACTAGTTTTTTAATATTTCTTTATTAATTTGGATTGTTTATAGAATTTTAAACATATATACATATATGCTAGAATCGAACGTTAAAAATGGGATTCAAAATAACCGATCAGATTGGCTCTTTCCTTTTGCGCTTTTGAGATTGCTGGTTGTTAGGAAAGAGCTCTTGACATTTACATTATAAAAGTTCAATTAATTAAAACAATTAAATACTGTATAAGTACTATAAAGGTTTAAGATCGTTTAATAATTACTAGTCATAATTGAATATTGTTTTTTAATTTGTCAATGATATTTGCAAAAAAAAAAACGATTAAAATCAGCCACAATTTAATGTTTTTAAGGACACACTAGTTTTTTATAGTTCTGTATGAATTTAAATTGTTTATAGAAGTTTTGAAAGAATATTTAAGCTAGAATTGAATGTTACATATTAATTTTTGGATGAATTTTTAAAGACCGGTTGTCTGCGGACCGAATCAAAACGGGAATTCAACAAAAATAAACTCTAGTCTCTTCTCTGGTCTCTTGAGAACGCTTGAGAGATTCTTTTGACTCTTTCCTTTTGCCCTCTCCCGATCACTTGGTTTTCAATAAGATCATAAACATAAAGTATCGCGTCTGACTCCTATCTCATTCTCGCTCCCACGCTTTGCCTGCAATGTACAAGCAAAGCCGCAATAACAGCTTAGTTCCATTCAGTATCGGACGATAGCCAAAATAGAAATAATACGACTTTAATAATACTTAAAGTAAATGAGGCATAAAATGAGCCCCCATAATAGTAACGTTATACCCCTACACTGGTTAATAATCAAAAAGCAATCTGTAAAATAAGTTTTTTTTACTTTATCATTAAATTGTTGCATACTTCTAAATATACCTACAGATATTCGATATATCAAGAGCTATCAATCAAGTGGGATGTAGGAAATGCAAACAAACATGCGAGAATCACACACAAACACACACACACAATATATACTATATATTAGCAATGGAAACAAACCATAAATCATTTGATTAAAACGCAGCACTCTCCCTGTTGGCCAAATATTGTGTGAAGGGGGTGGCAAAAAAAAAAACAAAAACAAAAACAAAATACGAAAAAGAGGAGAAAGGCGATGAAGCGGGGGGCGGTGCGCAATTCACGTACCAAAAGGTGGCGTGATCACTAAAAATATAACAATAAAAGAGCCGGCAAGAGAAATACCCAACAGGCGACCCGAACGAACAACATACGATAAAAAGCAAAAGTTATAACATAAAAAAAAAACAAGAAGATGGCAGACAAAGAAACATTGCGAAATGAGTTAAGAATGCAGAGTGAGATATGGAAATCGTTTTTAGAAACAGCCAAGCAAAACAAACGAACCGAAACAGTAAAAAACGAAAGTAATTAAGTCGTTCTGTTTCGCTGACGATTAATCCAAACAATAAATCATCACGAATTTGAGACCGATATGCTGCTGCTGCAAAAAAAGTGAAGGGTATGCAAACAACCGTTAGATGGGCGCCAAACAGCTGTCAAAAGCAGAAGGAGAAAACATAACGCAGCGAGCGAGCCAAACGACAACCACAAAGCAGACGACAACAAAAGCAACGGGTTCAAGCAACTGCGACACCCCAAAGCTCAAGGTCACCGAAACGATAATATCGTATAATCTATGCACAGATATTATATTGCACACAGAGCGTGGGAAAGGGAGAGCGCAACAACTGGAATTGTTGCGGATCTTTCTCTATCTTTCTTGTAACTCTTCCATTTGTAATTTCCAATTAATATTTCTATTTAATTCCAATAGCATGCACGATCAGGTTTAAAGACTCCTCCCCACCGACGAGGCAAGGCAAAACATTGAGAAATACGTAGTATTATTATTAAATGTATACGCAAGTAAAACAAGCACACCAGCGATGAGTTGTTTATTGATGTTTATTAATAAAATACTCGCAGCAAAAAAGGCACAAATATGGTGGAAATACTAGGGGCGAAGTAGAGAAAATTTGTTTTAACTTACATAGAGGATGACCAAATAAATTAAAAAGGAACCTCCTCTTTTTAAGAAATAATACAGTTTAATATAAAAAATAATATTGCATTTGAGTAATAAATTGTAGTACAAAGGATTAATCATTTTCAAAAGCCTAGTAATGGCTGAACAATTAAAGCTTTGTTTATATCTTGTAGAGCAGAGGGTTAATAGTTAATAAATGGCTATATGCTTTAAAAAATCTTAAAGTTTATGAATGCTTATAAGATTTTAGTATGTATAAATATAATTAACATGGTGGAAATTCAAGGAGCAAAGTTGAGAAAAAAGTTAATAAATTGTAGCACAAAGAATTAATTATTTTTAAAAGCCTAGTAATGACTAAACAATGAAAGCTTTGTTTAAATTCTGTAGAGCAAAGGGGTAATATATCACTGTTAATATCCTCTAGAGCAGAGGGTTAATGGTAAAAAGTTAAGTTAAAATGGTTATACGCTTTTAAAAAATATATTTTAATTGAAAAAAATTACTAAGCTCGTAAAGAAAATAATTTGTTTAACCCAAAGTTACTATTATTTTAACCCCCATTATGTCAAGAAAGTAAAGGAGAAGTGCGGGCGTGGGAGGTAGTGGTACTGGTACTGGTGAGAATAAACCGCAACCGGCCGGCCGGGGAAACTGCATCATCTGGGCATTAACGCCATTCGAAAGGCTGCTGCACTCCCCGGGATCCCATGTATAGAGATCACTACGATGAGTACAATATAGATTTAAGTACTATATAGTAGATGCCTTGAACATGAGGCAATTCCACGGAACAATCGCCCAATTCACCGGCATTTTGCGCAGTTGCGTGCTACGGCCTTCGCTACGAATTAGCGTAATAAAACGAAAAAAAGCGAATAAAATATCGGGCTCAGCAATTTATATATAAAAAAAAAACAGTATAGTCGCCCACCCAAAAACCTCTTTCGAAATAAAAGCTCCAGAGAGTGAACACTCTTGAGATTAACTTTGTGGAAATTAGACTTAAAATAAGCTTTATTTTCTCACTAATTGAAACAAAGAAAAAGAGCTCGTAAATCTTGTATTTATTTAACTGACAAAGAAGAAGAAATGTGTGAAACTTTCATAATAGATTGACGGGGGGATAACAATGATATCATAAGTATTTTTTCTTATCAACTTGACTAGGGGTTTCAATGACTAATAAATCTCCAATAAGAATAATAAAGGTGTTGACTAATAACTCTCCCATAAAACTAATAATAAAGGTCCTGACTAATCCCTCTCCAACAATATTAACAAAGATCTTGAGGAGTATTACGCATTATTTTTAAAACCCGAATCACAGAATCCCCTAGAATTTTCACCATTGTATACACCTTAGAAACCTTTTCTTAAGATTTCCGCACCAACTCTCTTTAATACTTCTATCCCATATATCGAAGGTAACCCGTATTTGGCTTTAAAGAGCGACTGACTCATTGGACAACCATCAGCTGAGCGAAAACAACAAAAAACAGCACACACACACACAGTGTCAAGCTGTTGCTGCTGATATTTGTTTGCAAACAAAAGAAGCGCTAAAAATTCAATTATCTTTCAGGGGAGAGAGAGAACGGGAACAGATATTTAGATGGGAGAGAAGTCAAATTGGATTTTGAGCAACTTTTTTTGTGATAAAGACAATTGCCAGATAGCAGCTGGAATTAACGTGAGTTTTCTTGCGGTGTGATGTCTCTCTCTCTCTCTCTATCTGCCGCTGTTGTGTGGGTTTTGTGGCTGCCTTACATCGGATGTTGGTATTAGGTCATCGGAATTGAAAAATATGACTAGTGTGCGGTGATTATGTGTGTGTGTGTGTGTGTTGTGTGTCACTTGATTTGGGCCAGAAAAATGCCTCCTCCGAGTGAATCACATTTCTATCCGCCACTGCCAGTTGCAGTTATGCAAATCGCATTGCGGCAAGCAAGTAGATGCAAAAAAAATAAAAATACAAAAAAAAACTGTTTAAAAGAGGGGTTAAGAGTGGGGCTAAAAGCTAGGCCAAGTAAGTGTATGTACCTTACCCCAACTATTAAACTATTAAATGATGCAAAACATTTTAAATTTAACGAAATCAACCATGCGTCAGGCCAAAAGTCATTTCAAAATTTAACGCTAGCCAGCGTGCCGCATGGAAAATTCCACTAGCTATTCTTTATTCTTGCCAACTGATAAGCTCAGCTCCTCTCTTCACATCCATTCAAGTTGTCTAAATTTAATTATTATGATGGAACCGACAACTACAACATTGTAGGGGGGGGCTATCGGAGGCAAGTGCCAAATTCGATTAGCTGCCAAATGTGGCGAAAAATAATATAAAATAAACACTAACAAATCGTTACAGATTTCATGGGTGAAATGCTCGCTCGATATTATGATAGAATAATATATTTCAAGGTTGTTTTCAGAGTTTGAGATCATTTGAATCAAAAGTATAGCCCTAAAACTAGATTTTTAAGTCATTTACTTAATAGTTTAATTGTTATTATGAAAAATATCATAAAACTTATTACAGAAAATGTGAAAAAGAACTAAGTGAATCTATATTTATATTATAAACTCATTTAATAATTAATTGCACAATTTGAAACAATTTTAAGTAGGTATTTTTAAAAAAATAAACCGTTTCCCCCTTTAGAGACTTCACTATAAAACCGAAAACTGTTATTTTGTGCAACCGGCATTGGAATTTCTCAGCCAAACGTTGCCCAGGTAAAAGTATTACTATTTTGCACAAATAATAAAAGATAAAAGATCCCTTGTTTTCGTTTTACCTGAAGAAATAATCCCTGTGATTTTAAGAATAAAAGAGAGATTTCCAGAGCGTCTATGCCTGTATGATTGCACACACACACACAAAGAAGTATATACACAGCACGCACACGTGCACACGCCCGTGTTCCGGTGTAAAGGAGTCGGAGGAGTTCGGGGGGGTTAAGAGAACAAGGGAATGTGTAAATTAATATTACTTACCAAATCCACGGATAGCCCCACCATGTCCGCCAGCCAGGTGAAGGTCCGGCTGCCGCCGTACATATCATTCTCGATGAATTTCGGCGGTTCTAGCATTTTGCCTTCTGTTTTCTTTTTCCGTTCTTTTCCTCTTCTACTGCGTTGCTGCTGTTGTTGTTGTGGTTGCTTTTATATTAATTCAGCGCTTCATTTGAATAACTTCGCGGCTCACGGTCACTACTATTTCTGGATCGCCGCCGATCGAGGTGCCCCGCTTGTGGGCGGAGGACGGGGGGGTGCGCGCGCGGGCGTTCACTTATAAATTTTTAATTTTGTGCAATAATTTTTGGAAGTTTGTCGCCTTCGCTCGCGTGCTGTCAAATAACTAGTGGCGGGCCAGGTCTGTGCAAGACGTATCGATGGCATCGATATTTTTGTAAAGGCGATACATCGATGTTTTCATCGGAGCAAAATATCGATAATGAATGAATGATGTATCGATAGTAACGCCAGGCTACCATCTCTATTCTGCGCACCACAGCAAACCTCTGCTTTTCTGGAATTATTTATCAAATAAATCAAATTGCAAAATGTTGGGCCGCAGCAGTGTGATTGTACGCAACTTCTCCCAGTCGATGGTCCGCTTCAGCGGCCATGGCGGCGTTCCCGGCGAGGTGAGTGGCTGGCATTCATCTTCATTTTCCATGGGTTACGTTACATAATTCCCGTGACCACATAATCCTGGCGAAAAAATCAATCAACTCACCTGAAATCCTTGTTTCTCTTGCAGAATCTGCCCTTTGGCCTGACCAACAAGTACAGGATCACCGCCCTGTTCACCGCTGGCTGTGTTTTGGGCTTCGGAGCGCCCTTCCTGATTGTGAGGCACCAGCTGCTCAAGAAGTAAGGCGGCGGCGGCGGACAGCAACAACAACAACAAATGTAAGGTTAGTTCTTTGGTTATTAGCTTGATAATCTATGGATTCTAGTTATTTTTGTCTTATTTTTAGATGTAGCCTTGTTTGCTGAGCCCTTGGCCAGGTGTTACAGCTTAAATTTAAGTGGAAAGTGTAAACGAAATAAAGTTACCCCCCATAAACGAAGAACCAAAACGATGGATATATTTATGGGCCGGGAATTTGCAAGGAGGGATGTGTAAGGTGGATTAGAAGCTTGGGAAGCATTGCAGGAGGCTTCTTAAAGGGTTATGACTGCATTCTTGAAAAGTTTTAGTAAGAAATTCTACAAAAACAAAACCTACACAGGCTATTCTAAGAACAAAACATACACAAGTTTATATAAACTACTTTCTAGCTTCTTTTAGCTTTGTTAGCTTATCCCCAGCTTGGTAGTCAGGCTCCAATCTTGAATTTGTTGTTTTAAATCACAAATTCCAACCCAGTTTTAATGTAAAAAGTAGGCTATAGATATTAAAATGTCAATTTATTATCAAAAATCATAAGAAATACGTTAGAGCCTTCTGATTTTGCCTGAGAGCAAGTTGCTAAATATTTCATCTCCAAGAGCAACTCTTAAAAATTCCAATATGTGGCCTGCACTGCGTAATCCTATACGTAAAGTTTCCGGACCACTAAGTCGCCAGGCACATGGCTACAGCGGCGGTTGTCCTGGAAATGTAAGTACTTCAAGGCTTCCCCATAGGAGCTTCTCCATTAGAATAATCGATTTTAATCGATTTAAAACCGATTTTCTCTTAAAAAAAACTTCGATTATTCTCCCATCTTAAACTCAATCCTGCCAGAATTTGCCTTTTGGCTTAGACAGTCCCATGCGCTTTACATTGTGCTACATGGTTGCGGGAATCCTGGGCTTTGGTGCTCCCTTTTTAGTGGTTCGCCATCAATTGCTACGCAATGTGACCAATGATGAAGAGCCGTGAGTATTATCCGGATATTCCTAGAACAAATATAACTCAAAAACTTAACCTTTACAGCAAAGAAGAATAAAACAATAATTTAAGTCAAAACGAACATAAATAAACTGTTAAATGGAGGGCATTGCACATAAAATTTATTGTCGTATCTAATTGTTAACAATCGGCTTTTGTGGGTTTTATATTTCTTTCGTTCTTTAGCTAAATATTATTCAGTACAACGATCACGGCACTGGCGGTGGCGATCAAGGAAATTCGTTAATTAGACTAGGCTAAGCTTCTGGAACCCAACTACAGCTCCTCCTTGCCATCAAAGTCATAGTCCTCTTGAATGGGCGACTCATCGCAATATTTGGCCTGCTCTGAGCAGATTTTAATATCCAGATCATTGCCCAGCTCCTCGGCCTGGAAGGCCTTCACAAAGGCCTCGTCATTGTCCTCCAGGACCTCATTACAGAAGTGGCCCAGGCTTTTGTTGAGATCACCGTCTTGGACAAAGTCCACCAGCGAAGAGTCGGGATTCATCTGGCCATTGATGATCATCTTGAGGAGCGTAAACTTGCCATTGCTCTTGTAGGTGGCCTTCAGGTAGTCGTCCATTTTTTCACCTAAAAAAGAAGAGAGTTTTAGTACATAATTCAGCTAAATCTTATTTAATCTTATCTTAGAAGTGATAAAGAATTGATTTAAATAATAAATAATAGCAAGAATAACCCCACTCACATATCTTCTCCATCAGTTCGGTGAGGAACATCTCCGACTTGATGAGGCGCACTCGCTTGCTTATCGAATTCCCCTGGGCATCCAGTCGGAAGCCACTCACATCGGCCATCTTATGGGGATCCTCCTTGGCTATCGCCTCCTCCAGTTCCGTAACCGTGGCCTTGCATACTATAAGAAATGATTAGACATTATCCAAGAGAGCCAACAAGTGGAACAGCCGCCTGTTGCACTTACCGTGGCACTTCACCTCCCGCGAGGTGAAGCTATAACCCTGAGCCAAAGCCAGGAGGCCGAACAGAATAAGCGCCTTCGCCAGCATCGTATCTATTGATTAACTAAACAATTTTTTTAACTGTCGAAACTAATTTAACAATCGCAACCACGTCAGCAGCAGCAGCACAGCACAGCGCGTTCGGTTTGAAAATGCGGCGTTGATAATGTCGTGAGTTTGTATTTACGACAACTTAAGAGCGACGTGGTTTTTGTTGCCCGCTCCACCGCGATAAGTGTTATTCTATTTAATTTATTCAATCGACAGGGGTGGCGGCGGCGGGTGGAACGGTGGGTTCGGGGTCAGTTGGCTTCGCAGAAATCCCCACGAGAAATTCTACTAAATAAATTACTACGAAACCTTACTAAGGTGCCTATCGATAGGTGTGACCTTTCGTGATAACAAATATTATTAAGGTTACCATCTTTTTAAATTTATATTTTATTTTGTTAAATAAATCACTTGATTCTTAATATTTTTACAAAGAAATAGTTAGCAAATTGTTTAGAAATTACATACTATTATTTTGCTTTAATGACAGTATATTTAAAAGCTTAAAATTCCTTAAAATATTCATAAATAACGATAATAATTATGTATATTGCCTAAGAGAATTGAAGAATTAACCAAATACATAATGTTAAGTAATATAAAGTCCTATAACGCCTTAATTCTTAATTAATTCATCAATTTAAATATATATATTTTTAAATTGGTAATGTGACTTTTTCGATACTCCAACAATCGATAAATATCGGCGCGCCAAGTTCAAAACTTCCCTAAGCAAGCATCTCAATTAGAAGAAAGTAAAACTAGAAGAGATTTACGAGTGCAATTCTATTCTCCTATTCTCTTTTCCGCCTTTCTCTTTTTGCTCGCCATCCTCTGCCATTCGTGGATATAATGCTATATAGTAAGCTTATAACCGAAGACTCAGTGCAATTGGAGAATTGCTAGCGAGCGGTTCTCTCTGTTCTTCGCTCGCAATGTGAATGCAACAAGAATCGTGTAATTACCCGGCAAAACGTTCGTAAATTGACACAAGCCCCACACAAACTCGGTCGCGTTCAGCGATAATTTCCACATACTCTTATTAACCATTGTAATTGGCGTTAATTAAGTGTCTCGTGTACATATCTATCTATCTCTCTCTCCCTCTCGCTGTCTGTGTTTTTCCTTCTTTTTTCCGTAGTGCCGATTGTTTCTAGATGAATGTGTGTTTGCTCGGTTAATTGATAAGACCGAATTGTAGGCGCACTTTGCCATATTTATAAGGCAAAAAACTTTATAAATTGAAAAAAACGGAAATGCAATGGAAATAGTTGCTATACCTTATATTGGTGACCCTTTCTTATGACCCCGTGAATCGTAAAGTGGTGATTCCCGTTGAGAGATAACAAATCATTCATTGAGCTCTGGGTGAATGAAGCTTTACGTATAAGAATGGAGTCTGGGGTAGATTCTTGGGAGATTGTGTGAACAAATTGAGATTTCGGTTGATTTTCGTGCGAAGAAGATACATATCTTACGCTTAAAATACAAAATATACCAAGTTTTAATTAAAGATAATGCATATGAAATACATATTTTGCAAACTATTGGAATGTTTATATTTGTAATTGCTGGATATTTATGATTTTAGCATCCTCTGTTTAATTAAAAGTGGCACCTGCATACATCCACTTGGCAGACACTTTGGCAGGCACCTAACATATTTCTTGTGGCACAACTAGCAGTACATTGCTCGGCTGTGCAAGTGGCATGCTTCGGGTGTGCTTGCTGGGCTAGCTCCTGACAGGTATACCCTTGATTATGATCCTGTTCCAGGGGATGTCCTTGTGCCTCCTCCGCGTTAATTACTTCCGCTTGTGCCATATACAGCACCGCCAGAGTTAGAGCCAAGAAAATTGCGATCTTCATGTTGAGAACTCGAACGAAACACTGTTCTAATTGTACGCAGTGACACTCGTCTTTTATAGCTAATTGATCAGCTACCGGTTTATGATAATCACTCTATATATCATATATACGAGTTGGAGATATTCCAGTTTTGATTTATTTTATTGTTTTTAAAGGTTTATGGGAAATAAACTATGCAAAAGTCATTTCCGTTTATTGCATAAATAGACACTGACAGGTTGTTATTTGACTTTGTAAAGAAAGATATAAGTTATAGTTGGGTTTATAAATGTTTTCTTATAGAAGTTTATTTCACGCACTTTAGTTTTTAATTTTTAAAAGTAAATTCAAAGGATTTGAAAGCCTTAGAGCAATTAAAAAGACAAAAAGATAGCTTGTATTGTTAATTAGGTTAATTATTAATTTTTGAACATTTAATTTTCCATGCAAATCATTAAGTTCCTGATTTCCCGATCTGCTCCCAAATTAACGGCGACACACGCAGACGGCCTTGTCATTACAATAGCCACCCCTGTTACCCCTGGCCACACAGTGGGCGGCGCAGGCGGTGTGGTTCCAGTTCCACTTGGAGAGGAGATCACAGGTGGCACGCTTCTGCCGACTGTGCTCTACCAGCGCCTGTTCGGGTTGCTCCTCCACCACCGCCAGGAGATGATCCTGAAGAGCCTCCTCCTTAACGGGCTGAGCCTGCACCAGGCAAGCCACCAAGACGAAAGCGAGGGCCAGGAACACGATGAACTTCATGATGGTTACTCAGTGGGAATACTGTTGTGCCTTGTGGTGGCTTCACTGGGCTTTATATAGCGATCTTCTCGCTGGCAGATCGATTCGCCCAGGGACTCCCCAGCGTATGGCTGACTTGTGTCGCCATTGTCGTCGCTATTGTCTTCTTCAATATGCAGGAACACACGCGTCTCGGGGATTTTATTTTAACCTCACGGCTGGGGAGAAACCGCTGTCATGGGTACTATTTCATTTTATTTGCCTCACCTTGAGATAAGGAGAAAACAAATCAATATTGTCTCATTTTCCGGGCTTAAACAGATCTTTAAATATTTAGATATGTGGTTAACAAATGAAAAACGATGACAATATTAAGATTTATGATGGAAAAGTAAGCGAGAGGTAGTTAAATAGTCTTACAATCTCTAAAATGTTTATATTTACTAGCTTTATTCTCGAAATAAATGTAGTTTTGAATTTATTTCATATTGAGCGTAAAAGTATGCTACAAATTTGTTTTATCATATGAAATAATGAAATTTCTAACTATAAATACATACTTTTCGCAAGCTCTTTTAATCACTTTCAAATCCACGAGATTTTTGGCACCTATGATAAGAGTTTCTTGAAAAAAGTATACTATTTTAAATTGAAGACAGAATCCCTTTATCCCGAAGTAATTGTGGATTTGAAAACAATTCATACTGAGCCCAAAGGTATGCTACTTAATTTTTAACCAAATGAAATAATTGAATTTCGAACTATAAATATGTACATACATTTTGCAAAGGTCTTTTATTTGGTTTTTTATTAGGGTTTTTTTGTCACCTTTGATAAGAAGGTCTTGAAAAAACTAGAATATTTTGAATTAAAAACAGTAGCAGAGGTCACGGGGATTTTATTTAAGTAATCACAATTCTATTTCCCTCTTTTCCATATGGATTTTTGATTAATTATGGGTATAATTACATTTTGATTTAATATAAAAACAAAGTTTTCTTTTGTAAAATCTTTAAAACACAAAACCACATTTTTATTATATTTAATTGAAATGAATTGCATATTTTGTGAAATGTTGCGATATTTATCTTTATAATTGCTGATAATTTATGTTTTAGCGTCCTATCAAGTTTCAATTAAAGATAAAGGATACGATATATGTATATATTTTGTAAACTATTGTTTATATTTGTAATTGCCGGATTTGTGTGCTTTTAGCATCCTCTACTTAATTAATAGCACTTGCATACATTCTTTCTGCAGACACCATCCTTTTTTCTTGTGGCACAAATAGCAGCACATTGGGCGGTTGTTGTGCAGGTGGCACGCTTCGAGCGTCCTTGCTGGGCTAGCTCCTGGAAGGTATTCCCTTGATTGTGATCCTGTTCCAGGGGATGATGTCCTAGTGCATCCTCCTTGTTAAATGCTTCCGCCTGTGCCACATACAGCACCGCCAGAGTTAAAGCCAGGAAAATTCTGATCTTCATGTTGGGAACGCGAAGTAAACACTGTTCTAATTGTACGCAGTGACACTCGACTTTTATAGCTAATTGATCAGCTACCGGTTTATGATAATCACTCTATATATATTATATATGTAAGTGTTGGATATATTCCTGTTTTTATATATGGCATTTTCTTAATGGGTTTATGGGAAATAAACTATGCATTATGCATTTTTAGAAAAATATGCTTAATTGTTATAGCAACACTTGAGATTATTATTTATATTATATTTCTTACACTATACATATACATATATATACCTGAATAAATATGTTAAACTTCAGTTTAATATCCAACTTCCTTTTTTGCTTACTAGGATATAAAAACAATCCAAAATTCATATAAACAAACCATAAATATCGCCGGATATGCTCTGCTCCCAAAATATTAAAAAATTCGCTGATCTGATCAGATCCGGTAATCGTTTCGATTTCTGGCTAACTATTTAATTGTGCCACCAGTTGAAGGGCTACACACACACTCGCTGGACACTCGCTTACTCAGAGATACGCGGTTACTGAGACATAGCCAGATACATAAACATACACAAGGCGACAATAAATAATTTCCACCGAAAAGTCTCTTCATAAAGCCGGGCAAATAAACAAACAAGAATCACACAATGATTAGTTGGGCACACACACAGAGCGTCGGAGGGGCGGGTGTACTTGTATCCGTATCTGTGCTGTATCTGCGTCAGCCGGCGTATGTGTATCTATATCTCTATATATCTGTATCTGCATCTGGTTGCGGCGGTCCCAGTTGTGAGCGCTGCAATCCCGATCGGATCCCACGACCGAGGCTTTTTTCAGTTGCTCCTTCGCTGGTCGTTGGCCGTTGGCCGCTGCCCCGTTGCCCCGTTGCACGTTGCCTGTTTACCTTTGTTATCGACCAGGTCTGGTCTTGTCTTGCATTTTGGCGTCATACTGTCTGCCAGTCCACTCCACTTGAGTCGAAAACCCCGCCTCCTGGCACCGATCTCGAGTCTTCTTCGTTTACCCATTTACACGGCGAGAAAAAATAACAACAGTTATTGGGTTTTCCTTCTTACTACATTTCTTTCCTAATAAAATCCTGTCGAAACAAGAGTATTTTTAGGAAGAGTAAGCAAAGAGAGAAGGAAAGAGTTTAAATTTTGTAACAGAAAGACAGAGAGGCTCTCTTAGTATCGAGTTATCCGTTATGATTCCTCCCAAAAGAGCACAACGTCTCACGTAGTTGAAAATTTATAAATAAACAAAAAGTTAATATATTAGGCTAAGTTTCTCACACTTTTTCTTTAATTTTCTTCTAAGTAGATTCAGAAAAATGAAAATACAACTCAAAATAACTATTTTTTAACACATTTATTAAGCTTTCGATGTACGTAAGAAGTTGAGCTTTCTGTTAAGAGAGCTTCGAGCATATCAGAGGCTCACTTCCATACACAGAGAGAAATATATATTGAGTGAGAAGGAAAGAAAAGCTAATTTTGAGGAAAAAGCTTGAGAACATTTTTACTTAAATGTATATAAAAGGTATATAAAGGTTTAAAATACTGTAAAGGAGAGTTTTTCTAATTTTAATTCTCTCTGTGTATGAAAAACCGAAATTTAAATTTAAAAAACGTTATTATTTTTGTACTATTAATAGAACAAGCCCCCAGTTGTCTCCAGTGCACTTCCAATCGTCCAAGAACACCACAAAACAGAGTGTGGCACAGCCGAAAACAAAGCAGAACCAGGGGCGGTTGTTCGAGTGGTTGGAGGGGGGCCTGTGCTTCAGAGAGGGCACAAGGAGTGTGACTGTGAAGAAAGGAGGGTGGGGGGGGAGCGCAGTGGCAGTTATCGCTGCCGTCAGACTGTCTGGCAGGTTTCACACCGAAAACATCGAGGCAACACCGGCAAAGCAACGTCTCAGCCTGCGTCTCTATCCCCGCTCCCCGCACCAGGTGAACCTGGGACTCCTTGGCCGGCGGCTCTATAAATCACAGGAGCGAGCGGGAACCGGGCCCTCCGACGGCTCACGTTTTCCCCTTGGTACCCTGATCCCCGCTGGCTGAGCAGCAGCCGCAGCAGCAGCTGGTGCAACTGTTGGCCGCTTTGTTTTAGATGATTTTTGTTGCTTTTGTTGGTGAGGCAACCTCTTGAGATGCACAAAGGAAGATAAATTTCACACGCACACACAAGTGCTCTCACACACCGTCTGCGATCGTTTTTATGCTGCCACAGTGGGTAGTCCCTATGGCAGACTTCTCTTAACTCAACATTATTTAAGCTGATTTAACTGAGAAGAATTTTTCGGAAGCAGATCTCCTTAAATAAAGTATCTACCATAATTTCTGCTCTATACCCATAATTGGGAGTAATTACTAACTTAAAAACTAGACCTTACTCCACTAGCTCCATACCGCAACAAGTTGGGATTTATAAAGGTTTACAGAGATAGAAGGAGCCTTATTGATAAAGTCAACCATTATTTGTGATCGGAGTTTGTATTAATTTCTATTATATTACTATAGTTGGGAATATTAATAAATAAGAAATTCATTTAAATGCCAAAAACCAGTTGGGAATTACGGCATTACAAATATTTGATTCATTGGAAATTTATTGAACCTCCTTTATATTATTATAAGGATAAATTACAAAATTAAAAGGCTTTCTCGGGGTCAAAAAACACAAAATTCTACATCTATAACCCTTTAGGGTTATAAGAAATAAATCAAAGATTTAAGAAATTTTTTGTAATAGATAAATGCTTAATATTTATGTACTAATTATGATTTTCTTAGATGATCTTAAAATATGTGATCTCATTTTTCCTCCTCTTAATCTATAGTTCCCTTGATTAACCACCTTACGTGGTCTCCACTGTACTGGCTGTCCGGTCTCTCGGAGTCGGAGTCGCAAAGATAAGATATTGGAAGCGACACGCCAGACACTCTGGCGACAGCGGGATCCCGCTCCCTCCGTCGCCGCCACCGCCGCCACCACTGCCCTCCTATCCGATCCGATCGCTCTCCGAAGAGAGAGAGAGAGCCCCGATTCTCCCCGGTTTCTCTCTGCACGCCCGCTGCGATCGTGATCTCTCACGGGCACAGTGGCACTCGGTTTGGGCCACTGCCACTCCACTCCACCATATCCAGATCCCAGGCGAGGCAACCGCTGGCCGGGCTGGGCGACAGTCGTATGTGGAACTCGGCGTCGTTCGGTTGGATTTTTGCAGTTGGCTCCGGAGCTACACATACTCGTCGAGTGATCCTCGCTTCTGCGCTTGCTCTTTTTCGAAACGAACCGAAAATCGCACACATAAACCCCCACACACATTATATAAACAGAAGATCTACCAGAACACACCTTACCTTAATGCACACACACACACCACGTCACTATAAATAGCCCACGGAAATCGGTAAATAAATAAAATCGGAAAGCGGCAAAGTAAAAGTTCTACGAAGGAAAATCTAATTGCGACTTTGCGAAAAACTTTTATAGTTGCCGCAAAAAGTAAATCGGATTATAATGAGAGAGGCGCAACGCAATTAACGCACACACACCTTACTGCACAGTATACACCTGAAAGAACAGTTAATACGCGAAAATCGAACTGCGAAGTGAAATGCTGGCGAGATGTGTTTTCTTCGTCACCTGGCTGGCGGTCTTAATAGCGACTGGAAGGAGTGATGACGATCAGTCGGTAAGTTTTTGGGCCCATAAATATCGAGAAATCTGTCATAAAATCGGATTCAGAGGGAAATGGAAAGTGGAAAACTATTAAATTTGAGTGGAGCTATCAATGACTTGGGGAGTTGTTTGGGTTTTACGACTAAAAATGGTAAAAATGTATAAGAGGACTTCCGAACTTAGTTAATCTAACTATTTCTTTAGGAATATTACCATCAATGTGATCTTTTGTTTAACGGTTAGGTTATATTCAGGTTCAGGGATTTTACATTAAATATACTGAAAGCTTTATTTTATTGTACGAGCTCCTTAACATTAAATACACTAAAAGCTTTATTTTATTATACGAGCTCCTTAGCATTAAACATACTAAAAAGCTTTATTTTATTTTACGAGCTCCTTATCACATTCAAAGGGTTTTCTTTTAATGATATAACAGGGTCTTATGCTAGGAATATTGACTTTTTATTTAAAGAAAAATAAAAGGTTATCAATTCATTATTATTATTAATGATAGGATACTTATCAAATTATGTTGATATCTTTTTGGCCAAATAAATTTCTTAATATCTTTACTATTATAATTTTGTAATATCGAAACCTTTTCAGAACATGTTTCTTAAGAATATTTTACTAAAAGTCTTTAAATACCAATTTTTAAAATATAAAAATTGCAATACATCGCAGATCATAATAATTTTATACATTATCCAAAGTCAAATTAATACACCGCAAAACTATCCGCCAAAGACCCCAGAGACACCACGGTACACCAAGAGTGATCATCACTTTGTAAATCCCGGGAAAACACTTGAATATTCCAGGTATCAAAAGGTACCAAAAAGTCAGACAAAAAGAGAGTGGAAGCGGAGAAGAAGAGAAGAGATGCAAGCAAAAGCAAAGAAGCTGCGATTGTGTTGTTGTGTTTCTCCTCCTCTTCCTTCGTTTTCTCCTCCAGCTTGTCCGCCGCCGCGCTGTCTGCCAAACTCTAAGAAGAGAGTCAGTCTGCCGGTTGGCTCTTCTTCTCCCAATCTCCTCCTCCGCCTTGATTTTTGTTTTTGTTTCATCTGACCGACGACGGACGAACGAACGTGTTTCGTGTTCCTGCAGAAAACAACACGAAGAAGAAGAAGCACCAGAACAAGANAAGGTGCAAAAAGGAGAACACAAAATGGTCACAAGTCAAAAGCGATTTCTTTTGCCAGCCGCCTCGTTGCTCCTCTTTTTTTGTAAGCCTCTTCTTAAGTTTTTTGTTATTTATTTGTATTTTTCCTTTTTTTTTCTTTTTGCCAATGCCACTAAGCTGGCTGATGATGACAAAGTGTGAAGAAGTATTTAAAGTGTGGAGCGAGCTTCCCCCCACCGGCTCCTCCCCCTCCACCTTCTCCACCACCTTCTTGGCCTATCGCAGCCTCCGCTTTCCCGCCTCGTTCGGCGAGCGTGAGAACTGTCAGTCAATAATTTTGTCGTTATCTCGGTAACAATCCTTGAGCTGTCTCCTTTTATAATTTGTAGCTCTTCTCGCCAGGAGGATCAGTAAGAGAGAGGGAGAGCGAGAGGGAGAGTGAGAGGGAGCCAATAGGGTGTTTCAGGTGTGGTGGGGATTCTCTTTCCAGGCACGTTTTCGGGATAACGCCCTATTTAATGCTTGGATAATCGCTAGCGAATATGTCATTTGCATTCCCAATTAGAAGAGACATTCCCAATTGCAGGGGCGTCGTTTAAAAAAAGTGCAAGGGGGCTAGGATATACACAGAGAGAAATTATCCAAGACTTAGTTTAAAATATTTTAAAATTAATACTATGGAATATAAGTATTTTATTACTTAAGTTTTTATATTTTAAATGCGAAAAAATATAAATATAATGGGTTTCAAATTCCTTAACTTACTTGGAAAGCTTCAAAAGTCTCCAACAAATTATTTCACAACTTGCGGGGTAGTCTCCAATTCCTGAAATTTCAATTGGCCAATGCCAGAATCGAGTTCGAGTGCTTAACCAGATGCCCTACGGCCCCACTTCTCAGAACAGCCATCCGATCTGCCGATTGCAGCATTATATATATATATTATATCTATAGCTTTATGTCTCTATGTGTATATGTACATATATACCCAGTTGGGGGGAGTCGAAAATCACCTGCGCACTCCGATTTCCAGGTAGCGCGTGCTCAATGCCCACAGAAAACGAACTCGAATTGTTTACAGACATTCTACATTATTTGGGTATATGCACATACATTGTATGTGTGTGTGTGTGTTGTGGCAACATCAACAGACAACACTGGAACAGGTATAATTGTTGCTACTCATAATTGTAGAACATATCTTGTAGAGGGGGAAGAGCTCCCGGTGTTTTACAATCACCAGATGGGGTCAGGGGTGCTCATAATATTGACTTTCCTGGGGTTTGTTTACATTAAAGCCTGAAATTATTATATTTTTATATCTATTATCCATTTTGTTTCTGGATTGAAAGGAATTTACAATAATTTATAACTAGTGATCATTGTAATATTTTTGATGATTTTGTCAAGATAAATCCATTATAATAATATAACAAACCTTCCTAGCGAGATTTTCTTATTGAAAACTAATTAAATTCGATCCTTTGTTTACTGAAATACAATTACAATTTATCATAGATCAAGTTTAGATCAAGTTTATATCGATACAGGTTTAGTATCCCACCTTTTGTATATGAAATAAGATCCTCATTGTATATCATATTTTTGGTGGTGAAGTGGAAGTAGTTTTGAAAATATATACATATATAGACGAAAGGTGTAGTTAGTTGGTTCCCTAAGCCTTAAAACATCAAAATAATACGAATACTCTTACTGACAATTGAAAAAATGTTTTATAGAAATCGAAAAACCTAGTTTATCGTACTAATTTCGATAAATCACATTGAAATATGAAATATCTGTGCTTTAATTGTAGCTTATCTTAAGTCATCCCCAAGCCTTAAAAACATAAAAAAGATAAGAATACTCTTACTGACAATTGAAATAATATTTAATAGAAATCGAAAAACATTGCTTATTCTACTAATTTCGATAAATCACATTGAAATACGAACTATCTGTACTTTAATTTTATTTTAGCTTATCAAAAGTCATAAAACTAAAAACAAAAGGGGTCTCCTAGTATTTTACATTAAATTTAGCTCTAGTTCAAAAAATCTTAACTGATAATGATGAAAGATATAGAATAATGCCTAGAAATATCAATATATCTAACTTTTTTATGATCTTTCTGTAAAAACTTTACATTTCATAAAAGGAAATTGTAAAAAATATATTTTCAAGAGATTCGAGGTTCGAGGAAACTATTTATTTTATAAAAAATGTATTTTCGGGAGACTCGAGACTAGAGAGAACTTGTTATATCATAAAGGGAAGTTGTAAAAAACTGAATTCCAATGAGTTTCGAGGCTAGAGAAGTTCAACTGTAGCTGAAGAAAAAAACCCCACTTACTCCGGGTAGTAGTAGCAAGAGCAGCACCTCAATTAGTATCCTCATATCTTATCCGAAACATGTTTCGGTTATGGGACATTTAGATGGCTTGACGCATTTCACTTTTCAATAAACAGCGAAATCTAATTAATGTCCGAGAGACACGACACATAAATATCCGTGGGCAGCAGCAGCAGCAAATTGGCGACAAAAGGCCGCTGGTGGCGGCTGCACTGGCAAATCCCCCAAATGTTGCTGGGCTCGAATATATATAGATATAGATACAGACATATATCTCCGATTTACATACACGAGCTTATGTGATTTTTTGTGGGCCAAACAAGAATTCGTGCACTCAGCAGCCACTTGGTCGCGGAGAGCTGGCTGCCATAGTATCTCTTTTTTTTTTTGGGGCTGTGTATGGGCCTGACAACTTTGATTTTCGCATTAGCTCCAAATCCCTCCCCCTCCTCCTCCTCCTCCTCCGACACTGTTGCCGCCAGTGTCTCGGACGCGCGATGCCAATATTACGAATTCGTATTCCAGTCAGAGCCTAAAGCCCAGACGCTTGGCGGCGACTCACAGCAGACCTGGCCATAAGTGCAGTAAATCATTTTACGCGTGTGTTCGCCTTACCCTACCCCCTGAGCCTTCACAGCGCCTCCACTGACCACTGACTTCTCCTCTTCCTTCTCCACCTTAGATGAAGCTACCCGCCTGCGCCGCCAAGCAGGGCGAGTGCGATGATAACGAGGGTCCCGTCTGCGGCACCGATGGCCAGACCTATCCCACCAGGTGTCACCTGCTGCGGGCGCAGTGCGGCGGTCACCAGGTGAGCCTCAAGCATCACGAGTCCTGTAATGGTAAGTCAGGATTAATTCGATTATATTAAAAAAGATTTTGATGAAATCCTAACCTTTTTAGCCTGCATGGAGGCGGTGAAGTATGCCCGTCGGCAGAAGGCCCGCGATCCGGATTACTTTGTGCCCCGTTGCCGGAAGGATGGCAACTATGCGGCCATGCAGTGCTATGGCAAGACAGGACCTTGCTGGTGTAGCGACAGTCAGGGCAGGCCCATAGAGGATACCTCAACGCCAACGCGCAGGGGCAAGCCACGCTGTCGGGCCTTCAGGCGCAATCGTCGACGTCTGGCCTCTCACCAGATGAGCTACAGTCCGGATCCCTCGGTTGCCTCCTCCAAGGGCGGCAGCTCAGAGTCGGGCGCAGCTGGTCATCGGCCTTGCAGTAAGGCCGATCGGGCGATGTTTAACAGCAACCTGATGAAGATGTTCCGCAACGAGGCTCAGGCCTTCCTGCGCCAGCCATCGCTACCGGATGCCACCATCTTGGAGTGGAAGTTTGCCAAGCTGGACACGAATGGGAATCATTTGCTCGACCGCCTGGAGGTGAGGGAACTAAAGAAGGTCCTTAGGAGGGTGAGTGTTTAATGTGGTTTTACTCCTGGCTTAGCCTTAATCTTTGGCTTTTAGCAGAATGTCAAGCCGCGTCGCTGTGGACGCACCTTTGGTAAACACTGTGATATCTCCAAGGACGAGAACCTTAGTGGCCTGGAGTGGAGTGCTTGCTTCAGCAATAAGTTGAACAATCGTGAGTATTTAACATTTAGTAAGCTTAATTAACAAAACATTAGCACTTTCTTAACAATTTATTAGTTGGTAATTAGCATCAATAACAATAAAGAAAAAGTTTCCTTTAATACCAAAATAATTCTAACTTTAAAAGAGTGTAACAAGCGCAGCTTAACTGAGAACACTCAACCGAAAGAGAAGAAAATAAAGCTTTCTGTTATCTGCAATCTCTGCTACTAAACCCATAAAGCATGTAGTTAACCATAAACCATCTTCTCAAGCACTTAATCCATCTAAACCATGTGTGTCCCCCTCCTCCAACCAGGTAGTGCCGTTGTTACCCTCCTGGCCAGCAGTGCAGCCACCGCTCCGCCGCAATCCACACATTACCATGTCCACAGCACCTCCACCAATTCGAATGGCAAACATCGTGATCATACCAACACCAATATCATTGGTAGTGCCACCACCGGGCATCATCATCATCCCCACACATACTCCGAGGATGTGAGTGGCAGTGAGGACAACGAGGATAACTACGAGGATGGCACGGGCACGGGCTATGGCGGTGAGGAGGATGAGTCGGAAGGAGTGGATCTGCCTAACTCACGTACCAACATCCCATCATTATATAGTACGTAGATTTGTGTGTAAACCTAACCCAAAAGCCAATATGTTTTTTCGAATCACTATGATATCATTTTTGAGAGAAGGGATTATTTTATTATTTTGAGTTAGTTAAGCATAAAATTTGATACTTATATTACCAATGACTCGCTACTTACTAAGACGCCGAACACCGTATAATTTTATTTCACACGCATTTTTCATGTAGGACGTAGCGCAACGTCCTAGCAAAGACGGTTGCATTGAGATAGAAAGAGCGCGCTCTATAGCCGCTCGTTCTCTCTTTGTGAGAGCGAGAGAGTGCAAAAACAGACAATTTTGCTTGCGTATGGCAATTCAAATGTATTGTCGTTACTCATCTTAGTAATTCTAGAGTCTTGGATATTTCAATATCTACACTTTTTAGTCGTTACTTCTAACGTGAAAGTTTCACTATCATTAGTGACTTTCCTAGTGAATATTCGAATGGTTTTGTCAATTTAAATCCATTATAATAACATTACAGAACTTCTATCGAGATTTTCCCATCGAAAATAAACTAAAATCGATCTTTTGTTTACTGGAATGCTATAGCAATGCATCAAATATCAAGTTTTGATCAAGTTCAGATCAAGTTAACATCGACTTAACCCTGTATCCCCAACATTTTGTGTATGAAATAAGATCAGATCCTCATTTCATATCATTTCTTTTCGGCGGTTCGTGTTCATTTGGCATGCTTCCAAAGGACAGAATAGAATGTATGTTAACGCGCATATCTTGACAGTGCTGAACTCCAAGCCGGAGACGACGAGCCAGGACACTGAGAGCGAGTCCAACTGTTGGATGGATCAATCTGTGGCGCTGGAAGAGCAGCAGGGGGTGAGTAATAAATCACTATCATGTAGTGTTCCCTTCTATAATCTTTTCTTTCTCCTCCCTAGCACGATGGCAAGCTATTTGTTCCCCAGTGCCTGCCGGATGGTCGCTATCAACGCATTCAGTGCTATACCTCCACATCCTATTGCTGGTGCGTCAACGAGGATACGGGCAAGAGCATTCCAGGCACATCGGTGAAGAACAAGCGACCACAGTGCGAAGAGGATGTGGTGGTGCGTCCCATGAAGGGTTGCACTGAGCCCAGAAAGACACAGTTTCTGCGGGATTTGAAAGCCTTCTTTAACACTTCGCTTCTGCCCAGCAGCACCAAAGAGTGGGTTTTATCCTGGATTTTTGTTTATAAGAAGTGTTATTAAATATTATTATTAATTACAGTGGCAACGCCACCTTGTGGAAGTCCGAGGATGAACGTATTGCCTCTCTAAGCTTTGTCTTTTTGGACAAGGACAAGAGCAAGTCCTGGGAGCGTCGTGAGTGGAAGGTCTTTCGTGATCTGGTCACAAGTGCAAGGTGAGACAGTCCCAAAGATCATAAAGAAACCTCTATTCTTACACCTTTACTCTTTCCTGACAAACAGCCATCTACGCAGATGCGGCAAGAAGATGCCCAGATACTGTGACATCAATGGGGACAAGAAGATCTCGCTGGCCGAGTGGGTTAACTGCCTGCAGGCTGCACCGCGAGAGAGTGCCACCACCGTTAAGCCAGCGGCACAATCAAGTGGGTGTTGCATACTCCTAATCCTCTAGAGATTCCTGATTATTGATCTCATTTCTAAACTTTCAGATGAGACAGCCAGTCCTAAGCGACAGGGATTTAATCCTCTGGAGCGTTATCTGAAAGATTAATAACTGGGAAGCCCCTGCTGATGCTGCTGCTTACTCACTTACTCATTAGATGTCGTCGTGCCATGACACACACACACACTACACACACACGCGCACACCACAACACAACACACAAACTTGGGGTGAATCGCTTTGCCTGGTCTAAAAAAAAAAGTAAAGAAATCGATTTATTTGATGAGAAGTGATACCTTTTAGGGAGATATCCTATTAGAGGTGGAGAAACATCGATTTTAATCGATTAATAACCGATTTTCTCATATAAAAATATCGAAAACTTCGATTATTCTCCATCTTTATTTCTTATTTGACAGCATCAAGTTAAAATTTGTATTTTTTCAAAGATCCTCATTAAATTAACTTATATAATTAGGTAAAACATTAATTTTTTTCATAGTTTAGTAAGAAAATTAAGCAGAAACAAAAAGAAAATAGTTTTTAAATTATAAAAAACTTAAGAAACCATCCAAGTTTGATATAGAATTCTCTGAAAAGTTGAAGAACTTTCCATTGTGAAGGATCTCCGGAAGATAAATTTCTCTGAGAAGTTAAGAAACTTTCCATCTGGAAGATATTTCTTCACCTCCCCCAAGTAGTTGTCCAAGCAATTGCGATTCACTCCAACCCCCCAGCAACCCCTCACCCAAAAACACAGACACATTCCTAGCATATAGATTCTATGATTTACATGTGTATGTTACTAATTCATAATTAGTGTTGTAAATATTATCCGTAAACATAAATGTTTAAGCTTAGCTTTGGTACAAAATTCTTACTCTTCCGGCGCTAGGCTAGTGCGGCTTGGCACTGATGGCCTCCCAATGGATGATCCAGTGGATGAGGCGCAGTGGCAGATACTTGACGCCCTCCCACGAATCGGGACGCAGCAGCAGCTTAGCCACCTGGGCCAGGACGAGCAGCACCAGTGTGGTCACCTCCATGATGACAAAATGCGATATGGACGTGCCAATGTCCAGCCAAGAGCCCTGATTGCGCACCAGAAACAGGAAATTCAAGCCCATCACATCACATATTAGCAGCAGGCAAATGTAGATCTGTTCCTCATGCTGGCGCACGAACTCACTGTGGGCATACACCACCGCCATGATGAGCACAACGGGCAGGAGCAGCTTCAGCAGCACCAGGCCCATAATCACAAACGGAGCAAAGTGACTGAGGAAGCAGCGTGCGATGTTCGGGTCAAAGGAGCTTATGGAGGCTATGTTGCCGGAACCAAAGAGCGAGAAGAAGGTGTACAGGAGCAGGGTGAAGGCCAGCCGCAGCACAGACTTCTCCGTCTGCGCACTCTGGGCACGTAGCGATAGACCCAGTTCCATGGTCAGCAGCTGGACAAACACCGCCTCGTAGGAGGTGCACAGGGCGGCATATAGGCAGCCCAAATTGAAGCCAATCTGCGCCAGACGCAGCTCCAACTTAGGCTCCCGATTCAGCACAATGGCCGCAAAGGCGTAGACCAGGAACAGCCAGCTGGCCATCTTCAGGGGCAGCGGTATATTCGTGCCGCTGGCATGCAGATGAGCACACACTATAGTATTCAGCAGGATCAAGGCATTGCAGTACTTTGTGTGATTTCCGTAGCTCAATCTGATCTTCTCGTTCCACAGCGAGTTCAAGGGGATCACTATAACGCCAACCAGGAGCAGGTAACAGTTCTGATAGCCCACCGAAGGCGGCAGCAGGGGAAAGCCTGCCAGAATCAAGACCAATGCCAGCCAGGAGTAAAACTCCAAGGACTTCGGCTGGAAGTTACGCCAACTATTGTAGCAGGCAAAGGCCACAAAGCACAGTGAGATGAGGCGGCGATCGAAGAAGGTGAAGACCATGAGCTCCGCGCAAACGATTATCATCAGGAGTTGCCCCACTGTAGTCTTCAGGGCTGGCCCACTGTACGCCTTCTCAGGCTGCAGGGATGCCGAAAAGCTGCTCATGGGCTGGGCAGCCTTAAGCCAGACAAAGAGGGGCAGCAACAGGTAGAATTGAATGTCCAGCGGTGTGCGTTGTAGCAGCAGGAAGGCGAGCAAAAGGACCACGGATGAGGCAAGGCCCAGTCTCACTAGCTTGGCATTTGCCGAGAGTAGCAGCTCCACCTGGCTGCCCCTGTTCTTCGAGAGCAAGCGGTAGAGGTAGAAGATCCAGCCCAGAAAGGTGGCCGTGGTGCTTAGCAAGAGCACCCGACGGTAATAGCCATGATAGTAATCGATGCCCTTGAGAGCGTGCTGCATCATGACCTGGCTCTGGACTTGGGAGACCACATACTCCTTTCGGTTGTGCAGCTTCTTGATATTTTTCCTATACGATTTAAGGGCACTTTCGGGCAGTTGTGGAAAGGCGGACAGCAGGCCGGCAAAGAAGCCTCTATTGTGCTGGGTTTGCAGTGTGTTATACTGCTCCAGGAGCTGCAGAGCATTCAAATGGGCAGCGTAGGCTTCATATTTGGGGCTGACATCCATGTAGCCAATGGGTAAGGTGCCAAAATTGTTCATGGGCGGCGGCAGACCGATCAAAGCGGACATAAGCGGTGTCAGTTGGGCCTGTTCCAGTTCCAGCATCGTCATCGGTGGTCCCTGGTCGTTGGGCATGAACGTGCGGCTGCCCGGATTGGATACCTTGCGAGCCACGCCCGCGCCCCACAGCATAAAGGGGGTGTCCGTTTCGTGAGCAGTGCCAGCACCATGGGAACCTGTATATATCGATTTTGCGAGATAAGATAAGGATCGTTGCATTTACAGATAAGATAAAAACCTCTTACCCGAGTCACTCATCCCATGGTCCGAGGTCAGCAGGTAGGCAGTGCTTTTATCGGGAAACCTCCGCTCGAATTCCTTGTAAATCTCATAGACGCCACGCTCTGTCTTGTCCACATTCTTGCGGAATTGCGGCGAACCCGGCTTGTGGACATGCCCCACTGTGTCCAGTCCTAGGAGATGCAGGAAGAAGACCACAGATCTGGCGCTCTGCAACTCTCCAGCCTTGCGTTCCAGCAGCCACTTGACCCGCTTGAACACCCACTCATCCTGCTCGTAGCTCTCGTAGCCCGGCGAGAAGTCCAGATCATCGGTGTAGGATAGAAACTCCATGAACATCCCATTGGAGAGATGCTCGAAGATGCTAATGATGTCGTACGCACCCCAGGCATAGGTGTGGGCACTCCGATTGAACACCGTGTCGAAGTCAACGGGATTCTTCTTCCAGCCGCGCAACACAGCCGACGGATCCTCGTAGAGGCCAGCGATCAGGGCAATGTGACCCGGCCTGGTTTCGGTGGGCACACGGGTGCGTGACACGCCCACCAGGCCCTCCCGCATGAAGATCTCGCGCAGATGTGGCACATACCGGCAGTTATCCTCGAAGAATGAGTCGGCGCGAAAGCCATCGGTCACAATGAGCACCAAACGCTTAGCCGGCGCTTCCAATCCAAGAGTAGCCAAACGCTTCTGCGGCGTCAGGCCCTTGATCACCGGCGAGCGGAAATATATGACGAAAATGGAGCCCAGGAGCAGTACGTGGACCACCAGGGCGAAACCCCACATCGCTGAGAGAAATTTTTGTGATTATTTTATTACTTCTCTTTTTTGTAAATAAAAACCTGCTGAGAGTTAGTGTGACCAAAGCAGGGAACCTACGGAAAGCTAACTTGATCAATAAAAGCTTTTCATAGCTAGATTAGCGTTAAAAATAGCCAAATAATTTAACCGAGTCTAACAATTTTTGGAAACAGAAAACAAATGTCATTTATATATTAGAGCATATATAATTTTTATTTATTTTTTTTCTTTATTAGTATGTATATATATATACATATATTTTTCTCAGAGAGTTTAGTTTCCTTTTCAGCACATTTTTATTTATCACTGTTTAATAGAGCTGAAAATAAAATAAAATATTACATTTTCACTTGAACATTTATTATTCTTAACTCTTTCTCATTCAAAAATGCCTTAAAATACCTTAAATTGCTTAATTAAAATAAATAAATAAATGGAGTTGTAAAATTCATGAAACAGATAAGAAATATGTCTATTTTATTTTAAGGCATATATAACAACATTCAAATATGTTTTTATTAACAATTAACATATATAAATTAATAGAGCTAAAAATAAATAAAATATTACATTTTCACTTAAACTTTTTATATTCATAGTTCCTTCTCATTCAAAACTGCTTTAAAAATGCCTTAAATTGCTTTAACATTCTAATATGTTATTCCTAACCATTAACTTTTATTCTTTACTTATAGCAACTTTTTATTTATCACTTCTTAATTGAAGCAAAATAAAAGATTTAAATTTTTACTACAAAATTCATATTGTTTGTATGCCACATTTTTAGCGACTTATAAAAAAGCTAAGCTAAAAAGGCTAAAGCTCCAAGCAAAAAAAGACAACCGCGCATCACTGCCCTTCCAGTGGAATCGATAACATTACAGCTGTTTTGTCGGTTATCGGTGCGTGCGGTGTAACAAAAAATGTCAGCGGCACGTTTATACACCGGTTTTCGTTTATTTTCTTCGAATGCTGTGGGCGGCCGGAGCCTGGTCGAGGCCGTGGCCGTGACCAAAAACGGCCGCACCATTGTGGCCTGGCATCCGGAGCAGCCCATCGCCTACGAGAACACCCAGCCCCTGCCAAAGATTGCCGAGGCACAGAGCTCTTCGGTGGTCAAGGAAACGGCGCTGAATTCGGCAATGCGGGCATTCAAGGACAAGCATCCAGAGGTGGCGCGCCAGGAGCTGATGCAGCTGACGCACACCACCAAGAACCGTTGGTTTCCACGCGCCCGCGACAGGAAGGCCAAGAAGACGCCCATGGACCGGCCGTACCTGTAACCATTCATCCATTACCACCCCTCCTCCCAAGAGTGTGCATTGCATAATATCCAAAATAAATTCGTTTTCGTTTAATCAATGCGCTGGCGCTTAATGAATACGTTGAGCAGATCGGAGATGGGAATGTCGGCGGGCGGCTGAGCAGGCGGGACAGGGCCAGCGGCATTATTGCGGTGCTGCGGGAACGTGGGCATCATGCGGGGATCACAAGCTGCAAGGGGGGGATACAAGGGAAAATGTAGTACCCATTAATGGAAACTCCAAAAGCTAAACTCACCTTGCGGCGTATCCACAAAGTAACTGCTATTCAGACACTCCTCGGCAGTGGCTCTGGTCAGGGGATTGTAGATGAAGAGGATGTTCAGGAGATTCCTGCCCGACTGCCGGATTGTGTGGAACTTGGTCTTGAGATTATTGTACGGCTGCTGGCTCAGGGTGAAGTTCTGCAGGGCGGGCATATCGGAGAAGCCGGGCCAAATGGACTCTGAGGGTGCGCCAAGCAAATCGATGATCATGTTGAGCTGGGCAATCTCTGAGTTGCCCGGCAGCAGGGGTTTTCCCAGCAGCAGCTCGCTTAGGATGCAGCCAAAAGCCCACATATCCACGGCTGTGGTATGTGTCCTACAGCCCAGGAGCAGTTCCGGCGCCCGATACCACAAGGTGACCATTTGCGGCGTCATGGGCTTTGGTGGATTGCTGAACATTCGCGCCAGGCCAAAGTCAGCTGGGGAAGAGAACCTAGATTAGCCAAAAAAGAGCTTCAAGAGCTTGCTACACTTGCCAACTTTAATGCAACCCTTGTCGGTCATCAGTAGATTGGACACCTTTAGATCCCTATGGATCACATAGCGATCATGGAGGTATTTCAGGGCGTGGAGCACCTGCAAGGTGATGCATTTCACCTCCGATTCAGTGAAGGGCTGCGACATGTTGTCCAGCACAGAGGCCAAGTCCTGTTCACAGAAATCCATCACCAGGAAGATGCTATCCAGGCTCTTGCCCACCACCACCTCACGCAAACGAACAATATTCTCATGCTTGCACTGCTTCAGGATCATAATCTCGCGGAGACCACTCACAGGCAGACCATCCTTTTCCTGATCCATGCGCACCTTTTTCAGGGCCACTATCTCATTGTTGCGGGTGTCGCGAGCGCGATCTGGAGGGGATTTCTAGGTAAAATCATTTGTTTACTTGCATCTGCAGCTCAACTTACACACAATTCCGTAACTGCCCTCGCCCACGCGATTGAGTTTCTCAAATTCCGAGACGGGGCGACAGCGACCATACTGAAATAAAAGCAAATAATCAAAGATTCTGCAGGAGATTAACCAAAACTCCACTTCACTTACCACATTCTGCTCGGGAATGGGCATGGGAGTGCCGCTGTTCAGCGACATAAGGAAGCCCTTGCGTGTGATGGGCGCCTGGGGATCCGGCGCTGGATTACTATCCATGTCACTTGATTTTAAGCTAGACATTGTTAAAAAACCGGCATTAAAAGCAGAACAAAATAAAAATGTTTACAATTGTTCAATTAGCGATGGCACTGAGCTACCGATAACTTCCAGTCAATAACTTGCCAGTCGATAACTGGCTAGAACTTCCAGGTACGGTCACACCTTGGCGCAATTTACATCATTTTTGAAATCGTAGGTTCTTGGAAAGTCGTTATTTTTTTGTTTTTTTGCCGCCTGACAATTACCTAAAAACACAGGCCCAAGGTTTCGTAATAGTCACTAATTTAATAACAGAGAAAAAAAAAAACAAAAGTGGCTAGAAACGCCGGCACGACTTATGGAAAGTGAAATTGCACCAGTTTAAAGAAGAAATTTCAAATGCATGTCTTAGGCATTAAACTCTAGTCATTGCCGTCTACGCATGTGTGAAAATCTGCGCGCAAAGCCACAAAACCAGGCAGTCTTTCAATTATCACCCCTTGGACTTGGAGCGGTGATCGTTGGATGGTATAAAAGCTGAATCCGCGGCTTCGAGCTGCATCATTCGGTTCTGCAGTGACCAAAGCCAACACAACCAAAGCCAAAAGGATACACTAGCTTCTTCGATTCGCGAGTTATCTTGAAAAAAAGAGAAAAAATAAAACATCTACAACCATGCACAAGAACACTATTTGGTATGGAGCCGTGCTCTTGCTTGTCTACTATACTCTGGTCTTTTGCGAGGAGACGGAGAATGTGGAGACTCAGCCAGCTGAGGTGGATAACCAAACGGAGGACACCTGGGAGAATCTTGGCCGGGAACTGATGGAATTCGAGGGACGCACTCGTCGGCATCGTCATCACATGTTCTGGTGTAAGTAAATCCAGTGAAAATGTTCGGTATTTTTTATAAAAGAAAAGATTTATTTTTAAAAGTAAAGTACAAAAGCAAAGAAATTGCGGAAGAAGCATGCCAAAGCACTAGGAAGACATGTCTGTGCCTGCAAGATAGAAATAAACGTGTTCGAATTCCTTTTAAGTAGAATTGATTGAGTTCAGAAAAACTAATCGCATTTGTTGCTACTTTTTTAAGTTTTGCAATTCTTATCATATTTCCAAATCTATTTCTCATTAAAAGATCTTTTTAATCATCTTAATCTTGAAGATTAAGCCATCTTAAAATATTTAAATTGCTTCCAAACTCTTTTTAGATCTCCAAAATTACATAAACTTTTCAAGAAAACATAACACAATCTAATACCCAAAGATAAAATTAATCAATCTTAGTTTGCTATCAAGACAATTAATTTGTTATTTTCATTATATTACCAAACCTCTTTATCATTAAATCACTTAAATATTCTAATTTATAAAGATTTAACTTTATAACTTCAGCTTCTTAAGATTTAATATTTCTATCAAACTCTTTCAAACTCCTCAAAATTACTTAATCTCTCAAAGAAATCTTAACTCATACATAATTCCCACAGAAAACATTAACCAATCTTTAGATTGTTATCTAAAAAAGCATAATTTACATAACAATTAGCAAGTAAGCTCTAATTATTCTGATTATTCTGAACACTTACGGCTCTACCTCCATTACATATCATAGCTTGGAAGGCCACTTTCTTTGGAAAGTTTTCCCTTATGGTTGAAAACCCCAAGCAGACGCACCTCATCCCAAATTGGCTGATCACGAATCTGTGCTCGCTTATCAATTAACACTTTTCACTTTCAATCTTTTGGGCATAGATATTGTTTAATAACAAGATCATGTCGTGCACTTCTCCTTAAAAAATGTAGAATTTCGAGAGCAGTGAAAGTGGGCTACTCTGATGCAATGGAAAATTATTTAATCTTTTATCTTTCTTTGTATTTCTCTAACAGATCGCCACCTGTGGCCCATTGCGATTGCCTACTGGATCAAGGTGAAAGTGGTGATTGTTTCCTTCTTTGTGGGCAGCGCCATTTACCTGGGTCTGCGCTACTTCTGGCCACATGCCCGATGCAATCAGGAGATCATCCTGGATCATCCGTGAGTTAGCTGGAAAAAGACTTTACTTTATCTATATTTAATATTAATTTTTCTTTGACTCCCCTTAGTCCCTCATCTTTCTCCCATCACGATCACATCCCCTACTCCCTGGACCATGATCATTCGGAGCATTACGAATCGGGACCCACTTCCTTTGACTCTAGCTCTAGCTTTGAACCCTATTCGGGTTACAGCAGCTATGCCGGCTCAGACATAGTCTCCTCGGACATTCACAGCGATTATCATGGCGAGTCGGTCTCGGGTCCCGCAGGTCCTAGTGGCCCCACTGGTCCCTCTGACACACGTCGTCGTGGCAGGCGTAGCACTGAAGAAGATCAGGAGCAGGAGGAGGATGAAGTAGAGCAGCAGCAAACGCAGGACGATGAGGCCGAGCAAGTGGAGATTGTGGATGAGGAGATCACCGAGAGTGTGGCCCGTCAAATGCCCGCCGAAGAGCAGTAAGTAGAGCACATAATATATTCCTTTGGGATCAGCTTACATTACCCAAATCTCTCCAAAGGATTGCCGACTTCATGTTTGCCTTCTTGGGCCTGGATTCCATGGCCTGTCGTCGTCGCTTTGTCTGCGAAATGGAGTTCCGTTCCAAGTTGAATCCCATGACTAGCATGGCCTTCCGTATTGTGGGACGTGGCTTCTTTGAGAAGTACACCAATGCCAGGAATCCCCAGTCCAGAGCCACCAACTTTGGCGAGTGTGCTGAGGTGAATCCCGAGTGCATATTTGTGGAGAATGCAGAGGAGGAAGCACAGCAGCAGCAGCAGCAAGCAGAGGAGCAGGCTCAACAGGAGGAGCAGCAGGCAGCCGCCACTGAGGAGGCCACCACCGCTGAGGATTCCCAGAACGAGATCAATTTGCAGGCGGAACGACGACATGCCAAGCACAAGAATCGCAAGCTCAGCTCCATTGCCGAGCACATCCTGATGCACTAGAGCAGCACCCCACCCTTTCCCCTTACTCGTATTTATTATTTATTTTGTATTTATTTATTTTAACTATAAGAGTGGAGAATGCACCTAGAAAAAAACACACAAAATAAACTTGCCTCAAACTATAAATTTATGAAAAATGATAAAGTTTCTCTTTCTAAATGCAAAAATTCAAAGGAAAACACGTCCAAGTTACAAGGATTAACAATGAAAAACAAATCTTAAGATGAATACCTTCTGCAAAATACCTAGAAATGTGACTAAAATTGAATTAAAGGCGAGACCAAAGACGCTAGAATTACTAAGATGAGTAACGCTCTCTCTGTGTCTCCATGGCAACCGTCTTTGCTAGGACGTTCTACACGAAAAATGCTTGTGAAATAAAATCGTATGGCGTTCGGCGTCTTAGTAAGTAGAGAGTCTTTGGCGACTCAGTCTCCTTGGTACTCTAAATCTTCTTGGTCTTTTTCTTCTTAATGGCATTGATCTGATCGGCCATCTGCTCGATTTCCCGCTGATTGATCGGCTCATTCTTGCGCACCTGCTGCGTCTTGCTGCTCTTCTGGCGCTGCGCCAGATCGGCGGCCAGGTCGTTGAGCTTGCTCCACACAAAGCTCAGGAAACTGGTGGCCAAATCTTGCTTAAAGAAAGCTATGGCCACCAAGGCAATGAGCACCAGCGCCGAAATGGAATTCTGATTAAGATCCGCCTCGGCGGCACGCACTTCGGGCTTAAAGTCCAGCTGAATGAACACGGAACCCCTATCCGCCACAAACGTAGCCGAGGGCAGCTTGTACGTGTAGGTTTTGTCCGACAACGTGGACTGCAGCTCAACCACATAGCTCTTGCCGTCCAGGGGAATGCGCGGGAAGAAGACCGTGATGCTGGGATTGAGCTTGGCCTTCGGATTCACTGGAGTGCCCACGCGTTGCGAGAACACAGGCGAATCGGAGTTACCCTTGCGATACATCACAATGCGCAGGGTCTTGTAGTGCTCGTTGAGTGTGGCTGTCACGCGGGCGGTGATGTCCACAATCTTCAGTGGGTTAATGGCCACCAGATTGATGTTACGCACATCCTCGCTGGCCACCTTCACGGTGTGCTGGGCGGGTATGGAACGCTCCACGTTCTCCTTATCAGGGACAACGAGTACGGAGTAGGTGCAGCCAGGCTGTAGGCCACGAATGCGATACTGACCATTGGCCTCACTGGTGGCCTCCTCCTGCTGCTGCGGGCAACCCTCCAAGGCCACGGCCTGGACATTTACGCCCGCAAAGGGATCGCCATTGAGAGAGGTCACCGAACCAAAGATGGAGTAAGCAAAGCGCTTGCCACTGCAAAGGAAAAGGGAAAGAAATTAAAGGAAACCCCATAATTTGGAAGGGAAATCCTACTTACGTCAAAGTCACAGGCACAGTTTCGCCATCCTTGATCTCAATCATCTTGGAATTGGGCTCAAACTTGTACTCCTTCATCATGGGACGCAGATAGTACTGGGAAGGCGACAGCGAATGGAAGTTAATGGCGCCATTGTCGCCGGTGACCAGATTTTTGCGATAGCTTTCGCCACCGCTCAGCGAGAGCAACACACCGCTTAGGGTCTGGCCCGCCTCATCCTTGACCACCACCGTAATCTCGCACAGCTTGTGGGCACTGAAAGTGGCCGACTGACGATTGTAGTCGCTGAACACATACGATTCCTTTTCGGCCTTCAGATCAAAGGCCAGCGACTCATCAATGGGTCCAAATTTGAACTCTCCCGTCACGGAGGTAAGCGCCTCCAGGCTCTGCAACTCCGGTTGATCCGGGAAGGATAGGGTTATCTTGGCATCCTTGATAGCTGGCACCACCTTGCCGCGCAAGATCAATCCTCGGGTGGCCACAAAATTAAAGGCAATATCCACACAATCACTGCTGCCCACAATCTCCTGTTGCTGTGGCGCAAAGAGCAGGACATCGCTCAGGGGCGTCACACGCAGGACCTGCTCTGGCTTCAGATATGTGTCATAGCGATAGGCAAACTTGCCATCCACCTTGTGGGACTCGGCCACGGGTGTGATCACCTCCTGGCCCGCAGACTCTGTTTCCAGCACCAGCCTAATGGATTCAGCCGTGGGTTCGGTGGACAGGACACGTATGCCCGTCTTGTGGGCCACCGCATTGATGATCAGGGTTTGCAGTTGATCCGGCTCCGGGGTGATGAACTTGCTGGGCAGCGAACTGTCGTAGGTGTGGCAGCCCTCGAGCTTAAAGTCATAGCTGCCGTACTTGCTAACGCAGAAGGTATTGACTCCGGATTGTATCTTAAGGGTTTCCGTGGAGGGTTTGGGCTCTGAGGGTCCAGTTATGTGGGTGTACCTCATCTGAAAGGGGGCAGAAATGGGAATTTACTTGGTTAACTCTCTTAATATATCTAGGAAACCTACCAAAGCCCGATGACTGGAGATAATGGACACCTCGTAGCCCTTGTGCACGAAAGGCGGAGCATCTTCCTCTGCCGAGGCCACGTTTAGGAATACTCGCGTTGATTCGTAGCAGAGATTGCCTTGGGGAATGGTCAGTTCATAGGGTCCTGGCAGCATGTCCTTAAACACGTATTTGCCACCTGGGGAAAGAGAGATATTAGAGAGTTAGAAATTAGTAGATAAAAACAAGTAAGAAAAGCTAACTTGGGGCGAAGCCGAAGTTGATGTACCCTTGTAGATCATTAGTTACTTATTAAACAAGATTTTGATTCCAAGAGAATAAATTACACGAAACACCCTGTTTCGCATATATGTTTATATGGTAGCTATCGGATATAGTTGGCCGATTTGAAAGAAAATTTTAACAAAGTGTTCTGATCATTTAAAAAGATCATGTATAATGTAAAATATATGTAAAATGTAAAACGGATATGTAAAATATGCATTTAGACCTATCTTTCCTATGGCAGCTATATGATATATTGGTCCGATTTCAATTAAATTTCTAGGGTGTGGCTGTATTCATATTATTGAAGCACAAATGAAGTTTCATTTAAATATCTTGAAAAATAGGGAAAATATGCCAGTTATCCGCAATCGTTTCTATGGAAGCTATAGGATATAGTTCCAACATATATACTGCTTGCAAAATATATAAGACTATGCTGAAAGTTTCAGAGCGATAGCTAAAAAACTGAGAGACAAGTTTGCATATAAACCGACAGACGGACAGAGAGCCAGACAGACATGACTAGATTGACTCGACTGGTGATGTTGATAGAGAATATATATATATATATACAGGGTATAAAAAGACAAAGAAAATCAAAATGTAAACTAATCTGTAGAAAAAAGAACCTTAGGGGCCGCGTATCTCTAACATAAATTTATGACTCTTATCTCAAAATCCAAAAGGAAAACGTGGTAAATTATAGGAAATATCTATAGGTTAGATTAAGTCTTACGGGGATTCCTTTAACTCGCTTCTAAAAAAGAATTTCAGAGCTCATAAATTACATTTAAACATGTTCTTCTCTCGAGTGCACTCAGTTAAGCGCTTCCTGCTACGCTCTTTCAGGAATATAATAAATCTCCAACCACTTACGATGTGCCCTGGCCTTCCACTTGTTCTCCGTTGGCTGTCCAGTGGCATCCAAGGCCTGCAGCGTGACCTCAGCGGCTGTGCAAGTTCCGGTAGCATCGGGCAGACACTGCAGCTCGCCGCGAATCTTGGCCCGCAGCTGAGAGAAGGTAATGCCATTCACAGGAGCATTTTGCACCTCCGCCTGCTGTTGCACGGGGAAGAACTGTACGCCGGCAGCCTTATCCGCATCAGTGGTAAGCACTTCAATGGTGTACTTGCCCACTGGCAGGAAGGCACACCAGCTGCCTGTGTCTGCCTTGGTCACAGCCGTCGTATGGAAGGTGGAACCGCTCTTGGTCAGACCAACATTGTGAGATTTTGGCGACACCACCTTGCCGCACACTTCATAGGCAGATGGCACAATGGTGGGCAAAGATGCAGTGTTTATCTGGGCCTTGACTTGCAGCGGGCTGAACTGAAGCTGCGATGACTCCACTTCGATGTTGACGGTTCCAGCCTTGAGGTTTTCTAGCGTATAAGCGCCCTGGGCATCCGTTTCGGCCACCTTCTTGCCATTCACCTTCACCACAGCTGACTTCAGGGGAGCACCGCCTGCGGCGGTCAAAACCTGACCCGAGACGGTGAAGCCCGTGATCTTGAACTCTTCCTTCAGCTGCAGCGTATCCTTGCCCACTTCCAGCTCTAAGTAGTCGGGGCTCAAGTGTAGCTTTAGCTTGGCATCTAGATTAATGGCTTGCAAGAGGTATTTGCCTGAAGGGACATTCTTGAAGTTATATTCTCCTGATTTGCTGTCCAGCTGGGAGAAGCAGGCGGCCGAGGATTCGTACTCGCTCTTGGCACTATTTGCAGGAACTGAGGCAGAGGATTTGTCGCATTTTGGCACTAGAGATTGCTGGGGGAAAGGGGAAAAAGAAGATTAGAAAAGATTCCTCAATAAATCTCTTAAAAAAAAAAAACCAAAACTCAAGACTTACTCCCTTCTTTTTGTACAGAGCCACGCCCAGATTGCCCGGCAGCTGAGTGCTGGCATCGAAGCGGCCAATCACATCGAATCCAGAGACCACCAGAGAGTTCGCCGGTAGCTCCGTATTCCCGCTGACCACCACAACAGTGTGCTGCGACTTGGAGAAATGCCAGCGTGGATGCGAGGCAGTGACCACATATTGGCCAGGAATAATGGGCGTAAAGGAGAAAACACCACTGCCATCGGTCTTGGTGCGACGAACTTCACCCTGCTGCTCGGAGCGCAGCTCTACGTCCACGTCACGCGCACCGCCGCCGCTGGCCAAGGCCACCTGGCCAGTGATGCCGAAGCCCTTGAACACAAAGTTAACGTCGCGTCCCTGGCTGCACACATCGGTCTTGCCGTCAAAGTTCAGCTCCACCTGCTGCGGCTCGAAGCTCCAGCCGGGCGGCGGCGAAATGCTGAGCAGATAGTCACCTTTGTCGTAAATGGGCAGGAAGTAGTAGCCATTGGATGGCGAACAGTCGGTCTTGTCCTTCAGCGAGCCCTGCTTCGTCAGCCTGAAGATGGGGGGGAGAAATTAGGTTAAATATATACAAGATATGCGGGTCGCGGCTTAATTTATTATTCAATTAGCGGCACGATTAACATGCGCGCTGTCTTATCAGGTCATTCCCATTCTCTTTTTTTTTGTCTACTTACAGCTTGATCTCCACCCGCGAGAAATCGATCTCGGCGTGGCTCTTGATGAAGCCACCGCAGCCGATCACTTCCACCTCGCCGGCATGGGCATGTTGCAGAAGTTTAAGTAATAAAATTAGGAAAATGCCGGAAAAAAACCTCATTTTGACTACGTTTCGGTGACCAGAGTGACCGTAGCTGCGAGAATAGTGATGCGATATGGGTAAGGGAGTTATCGATAGGTCGATTACTTTTTATATCAGGGTTTTTAGGATTTATATTTGTCGGTGGTGCATAAATAACGGTTTTTAGATGACGTAAATGAAATTAAAAGTATTTTTAAAGATTAAACTAAGTAAAAAGTATTATAAATGGCTTAAGTTAATATTTTAATTAGCACCGACTCCAACCAATCGGTAAATAGTGACTTTAATTTAGCGTGGACTCTAACCCATTTCCCACTTAAATTTAACAGGGTTGCCCTCGCACTGTTATTATAAATTTGTAACGGCCGTTCCTATTCAAATTTCCTGTAGTGATGTCTGCCAAGTTATCTCTAATAAATATTCTTCTTGCTTTAAACAAACCTGCAGCTATTATTATTATTATTGTTTAATTTTAGTTTTACATAAAATATTTTACAAATAAATTTCAATTTATTTTTTTTAACAAAAAACAAACAAAGGCTTAAAGACACTCAAGTGACTTGCACACTAAATTGTAAGTTACACTTGAAGAGCTGGTAATGTTATAACAAATAATAATATAAAATTAAAAACCAAATAAAAATTTAACAGAGAATCAATCTAACCTATCTTATAGAAATAAACCTGGCACCGAATTGTTGTTGTTGTTTTATTTTGGCAATTGAAAGCAATGTGATCGCCTGATAATGTGGATAACACTATCTTCAGGCGCTTGCAATTTGGTATTCCCTGAAAAAAAAACACAAACACTGAAAACACTTTATTGAAACAGATAATAGCTTGTCGTATATTAATTATCGGAACGAATTTTCATTACCCCCGAGGCGAGATAAAGACGAGTATGAGTGTGCGAATCGATTCAGATACCGAGTAAACCGATCCGAGGCCCCAAGATACATACATATGTACATACATACATATGTACATATGTATTTACACAGAAATTCATTTCAAGCATCGTTGCTGCTATTGCGGCTCTTGTCTAATAAATTTCTTCGATCATCGCGCGATAAACGGCCTGGCAAATAAAGAATCCACAATATGGAAGACATTCTGGGGTCGCATTTCAGAACCGAACCTCGCCTCCAAATCAAACAAAGCCCCACAGCTGTGAAGCTCTGGGGCAGAAAAATAAAATAAAAGGGGGGGAAATATAATATAATGTGTCTGGGCAACGTCAATTGCCTTCCCTCCTCCGGCATTGACTTTGAAAAGTGCGCCTTGAGATAGCCTCGGTTCTATGCTGCGCTTGGTAAACGGAGTCTCTTCTGGGCTTAACCACCGGTTAACTCCTGCTAAGACCAAGGGAGATATTTCTGAAGAAACCCCTAGTAAAGCCAGGACTAGAAGCAGAATCAATATGAACTTCATGTTTAAATCTCAGTAGGGATACTGTTGTAATAGCTTAAAAGATCCAGAGTTTATATAAGTAGTAGTCTGGTTGATCTCGGGTTCTAGGATAGATTTAATTTCCTGAAGATTATATATTCATAATATATATTATATCAACCCTTCTAAGGTTGAGTAAACAAAATACACATATTTTTCTTGGAAAAATGGTAATTAATTAGTACTTTTTATTACATCTTTCACAATGTCATCATCGCTTCTTAATCTTAACAAGTCCTGATGATTTCAGCAAGAGCAACGTGCCTCGTTTTGGTAGTATCCTCTCCTATGGAAGTCACTTCCTATCGTCGTAATAGTCCGAGTCCTGAGCTTGTACCATAAAAGCCATCAAGGCCAGAACGAAAACCAGGAGCGCGATAAACTTCATGGTTATGGGATCTTAGTGGGATCTCAGTGGGAATACTACTGTGATAGATTAGCGCTTCGTTGAGCTTATATAGCCCCTTTGGGAGCCTCGGGTGATTTGATTTCATCACAGATGTGATTTTGTTATAAATTTTTTTATATTTATGTATATTCTATTTTACTAGGAAAAAATGTAAATAGCTTACCTTGCTTTGCTTAATTTGCAATTATTTTGATGACATTATAGAATGCAACTAGAAAGGAATTTATTTTGCAATTATTATGATCATTATAGAACACAAATATTATGATCTATTTCTTTCTTATGAACAAAAACAAAACCATTTCTAAGAATACAATGTTTATCAAGAAAATGAATATAAATATCTCAACAAATCGGATACTATCTAGTAGGTTAAGAGCTAGACCGGAAGCTAGGCCCACTCTCTGCTCTCCCGCTGCTCTTGGCGGTTTACCTGTTGTGGGCTACCTGTTGTCGCTGTCGATTCAAAACTAATTAGCCGGTGCCAGTGCCGGCATTTGCATCTGTTTCAGATTTACGATATACATGCGGGTTCGGGTAATGGCACTGGGTACTGACACTCTGGTAAAGTTAGGGGTTTCTCGGACAGACAGACAGAGTGTCGCGACGGTAGCGGATCGGATCGGGTCGGTTCGGATCAGCATTAGGTTTATGGCTTCCCTGTCGTAATTAGAACCCGTACGTAGACATTGCGCCGATAAGCCGACGTCGGACGGCGGACGAGCACACTAAGTAATAATAAATACGATTTTAATGAAATGCTAAGAGTTCATTCGGCTTATCTTGCGCTTATGTCAGCGATTCCCCCCCTCGCTTCTTTTGGAATTCAATTAGTTGCGGTAGGATCGGGGATAGGGAATCGGGGATCCGTTCAATGTCAGAGTCATAAAGGCTGTACAAAAAAAAAAGCACCCCTCGACCGGGTGCAGATTTCAAAAAGCAATCAAGACAACCCCTATTAGCAGACCAAGGGGGAGGTTTTAAGCAAGCAAAAAAAAAGAAAAAAAACACAACAGACGACAAAAGAAATAAAAGAAAACGGCGGACAAACACTGCGCAAAAAGTCAAACACGCTTTCCTACTTACGATCGCCATATGGACAAGAGTACGGTGGAGATTGCCTAAGGGGGATCTGAATCATAATTATAGAAGATTTTATAAACTCATTTTAGACTAGGCTTCCGATTTGGTTTACAGCGGTTTTATAGAAATGTGGTTCGTTTTGATAACAACGGAAATGCTACCTAAAAGTATGCTACAAAATTTTGAAACTAAGAAAAAAGGTCAATTACAATTGATTTAAGATTTTATTACACTTTTCTTTGTTTAAATTTATTAAAATGCAACAGTAAAGTATTAGTAAAAACATAATAAATTAAATTAGTATGTATTAGTATTATTAAACGTTTACTTTTACTAAATTTAAATAGAGCTAAAATGTGAAAAAACCACACAGGCAAGAAAGCTAATCAAGAAAGTAATATTAATTTATTTTAAATGGCAATACTAAATACTTTTGTATTAACATTTTTTAAAGTGTATATTTAATTTTATAACATTATAAACATTACGTATAAGTTGTTTGAAACGAAATATTCTATTGCAAAATGCGAAAATGATTAACACCCTGTTCATCTATAACTAAAAACTCCCTCTTTGGCAGGTCCCACTGTACGCCAACTACACCACCCACCCCCCCTGCAGAGAGAGCCTTGCCAAAAAATAATTACACAAAGTAAATGGCGCAGGCGCCCTTAAGTATGCCCCGCATCCTCGCCGTGCGCCGAAGGGAGAAGGGAAGATGCCTGAGAGCGAATACTCTCTCTCGCCGGCTCTCCTCGCTAGCCTGTGTGCCGTTGCTTTGTCTGCTGCTCTTCAGCCTCGATTTTATTTCAAATCGGATCGCCGACGCGAACGGACGTGCAAAGTGACAAAAAACCCGAAGCAGCGACCAAAACAGAGAACGAGAGCAAGCGCGTGCGTGCAAGCCAAGCGAAAAGTTAACCGTTGTCGTTGTGGCTCAGACATGTAACTACCAAGATCGTATTTCACCAGCGGGCAAATTACTAAAAATAAGTGCAAGTTGGCTATTCAGTGTATGGCTGTGTGCCTTTTTTTTATCGAAGACAAGAACTACTGATAAAACGAGATAATTGTATCTCGCCAAACTTGTTCTCGCTGAGCAGCAGCAGCAGCGGAGCAGTGAGTGAGTGCTCTTGTGCAAATTGTCGATTGTGGAAGGGAAAAACACAAAGAAAATCATTGGTCCGGCCTGATCTTCTATATAGAATATCATCTCAAAGGGCATATAGCCAGCAGCCGCATCGCGAGTGGTTTATCTAGATGTCGTCGCGCCTTATCTCGGGCATTGTCTGTGAGGGTGTTTTCCAGTGAATATAAAAAGTATATAACAAGTGTCTGTGCCAAAGCTCGTCGAGTGAGCGAACAGCTGTCGAGTGCCCTTGAGTGGGCGGCAGCGTGATCATCATCATCTGTGGGGGTGGAGCCGACCGACCCTGAAGCTGCAAGAAAGGGACAGCGAGCCGGATATTGCCAACACAATACCCCCCATCGCCATCAATTATGACGGCCGAGACCCTCAAGCCGTTCATAACGCCGACAAGTGCCACCGATGGCTTTCCGGCCAGGCCCACCAGTGCGGCAACCGCCCAGCGACGCACCCGCCAGCTGATCCCCTTTGTCTTGGGGGTCATCGGTCTGGTGCTGGTCGCTGGCATCCTCGGCCTAACGGTAAGTTCCCCGACAGAGATAAAGACACAATGCCCAGGTTGCAAGATCAACAAAGATCATCATATCCATTACCAAATCAAATAACATACACAGTTATCTTCAGAGCAAACACACCGAGATTACTCCGAGCAAATAGGTTGCAGATAATGTGGGGTTGGAATACCCAAGAAGTTTACATATTTGTATAATATATAGGATATGATTCGCATTCTATTCCTTATTCCTAAGACGTAGGACAAGACAGGGTATAAAAAAATCAAAGATCTGTTAATTAATTACTCAATGAGTCCGCCTATCATAATAACAAAACTAATTACTCAATAGGGTACATATATCATCTTTGATAAGTCATATGTAGAAACCCAAGATAAGATAAATAATTGTTTTCAGAAATCACTGAAGATCCACCATTGGCTTGGTAATAAATTGTGATCTTATGATGTTCTTTTACAATTTATAATTATGAATTACCATGATTAATAATAATGAATTTTTCACCGTGTATCAACGATCAATGATTCGTTGAAATTCCAAAGGTGCGGGGGATATCAGTTATTACTAGGTCTTTTCCGCCGAATCGCGATATGAATGAATCGAGTTATTGGCAGGCAATGTTGTTAAAAATTGGTATTTTAGGCGTCAAAATGGAACACTTGTGATTATGGCTTCCATATATGATAGTTTTCCGTTTGGTCTGGAAACGATTTCACAGAGAATTTCAAGTATTTCAGTAACCAAGTCAACTTGATATCCGTAACACTTAATGAGCCACGTTAAACAGAACTTAATTATGATTTCCAGAAAGGTTTATTTCTGGCGGGTAGCAAGAGCGTATAATTTATGATTTTTACCACAATCTATGTTATCTGTTTTGAAAGCATTGTTTTTTGTTTTTGTTTTGTGGAAACAAGATTGTACTGGTAGACGACGCTTGCCGAGATTCAATTTATAAAGATTCAGCCGTGAACCGCTTTCTAGACTCTGCAGAGACTCAAATCGCAAATGTTTATTTCAGTAGCAAGTATAAATTGGCGAATAAATATAAATGCAAATTGGACTTTAACATATGGTATTGTATACAGAGATAGAGACACCCCCGAAATCGCAAATCTAAAAATGAATATATTTAACCTCTGGCACGCTTCTCTGCTTATAAAGCTTATTAAAGCCGCTTGTCACCGGAGGATGTGAAGTCTTCTTTATTCTTTTTTTGTAGATGCCAAATTGAAAACAAAATACCCGAAATGCATAAATTAAAATGAAAACAGATTTTATGATCCGTGACCGCCAGGCAGGGGGGACAGAGAAATACGTTTAACTATAATTTTTTGGCATCAAACTATATTTAGATCGTGGGACGGCGTCGTCTTGGTTTCTGTCTGATCAAGCGATGTCATCACCGACACGTCTTTAGGCCAAATCGGTTTCTAATGATCCCAGCTAATCCGAAAAGAGCGGATGCAGATACACTTGGCAAATGTATGAACATATATACAAACTATATATATTTTGTTATTGTTGCCGCCTCTGGATTGAAGATTGTTCGTTCTGCTCTGCACTCAATGTCGATAAATCTTTGACAACAACAACGACGACTTCTGGGATGCCCCATGGCTGATATCTTTTGGGAATTGCTCTAGAAAACTCGGCTGGCCGATTTGCAATGCTAAAGATACAGCTCCTAGAGCTCACAAGCTCTGGCTTAAGTGAACGGAAATCGTACAATTGTCAATTGACTTGTAAATTTTTGGTTGCTTTTTTTCCGTCCGTAATAAATCTCTGTTGAGTTTCTTTATTAAATTTTCCCTATCCTGACAGGCCATCACAGTGACCTCGAGAGCATGAGTGACCCGGACCCTCATCATTTCGGGGCTCCCCTGTGAAAGTGACAAACTGCAGGCGCTGCTGCGATCGATCGATCGATAAGGCCCTAATGGAAAGTGGTTTACTTGTATCCGAAACAAGTTTCTTGGACCCCGGCGTTCCTCCGAGTACTGTCCATAATTTATACAAGAATTCAGTACAAGTTTTTATTTATAAATTTTTGTTGTTGTTGTTGTTGTAGTTTCTTGTTTTTTCCCCCCGCCGCCACGTACAGTGGCTTAAGCCCAGAGCCATTCTTTCTTCGCTTTTTTCGGGTGCCAGTCGAAATATGAGAAGTTCGTATATAGTATATAAGGCGCGTTGTGCTGGCTGCTCGCCCCGAATGTTAATGATCCATTAAGCAGATTATGTGCCTGAGTGGTGGCGGTGGCGATGTCTGTACCTCGGCGTATTTCTTCACCAAGAATCTGTCTCTCAGCGCCTGCCTCTTCCTCCTCCTTCTCCTATCTCTGTTTCTTTATATATTTTTTTCTTTGGGTGTCAAAAGTTCGCGCGCCGCCCATGGTTGATTTTTTTATTTTTATGAAGTGCCGTATTTTGCACCAACTAAAGGCATTTAATTGAGTCTTATTAGATTAATTAGCAAAGTGCTAATGATTAGAGGGAATCACTAGAGCTGCGGATTAGATAATAATGTTTATAACTTATAATTGAATTGTGTGTTTGTGTGTGCTTCCAGATCTGGCAGACAACGCGGGTCACGCATCTGAACCGGGAGCTCAAGAGCCTGAAGCGAGTCGTCGACAATCTCCAGCAGCGTTTGGGCATCAACTATCTGGAGGAGTTCGATGAGTTCCAGAAAGAGGTGAGCAATCCACACAAACACATATAAATCGTAAACACCACCAAATATTTGTACTTGCCGAGGGGGCTCAGGGGCTGTAACAAATATAAGCATCTTTCGTTGAATTGTTTACCAAGTCGAAAATAATATTGTTTTTCGGTTTTTTTATGAGGCGAGTAGTTTGTTTTTACTAGAGATATTTTTGGGCGGTTCTTAAAGTGTAATTCTGTTTTAAATTTGATTTTTAATGGGTTTAGCAAGGCATATTTTAGATTCATTAATTAAGAACTTAAGGATTTATGGGAAATATCTTTAAAATGTATAAAAGAGAATTAGAAATCCACGGGAAAAGCCTTACTAAGACTGGCCAAAAGTATGTTTTTTTTATTGTTTTATGAGGGTTCTAAAAAAAAATGTTGAAATGAAATTATATTTAAAATAAGTTTATTAGTTGGAATTCTGCAAAATACGTTTGCCAAAACTTTATAAAGAATGTGTTTTATAATTTTAAAATATGATTCTAAGCGCTTAAAGATTGTAAAAGGTAGTAGGTAATACCAAAGACGCTAGAATTACTAAGATGAGTAACGACCATACTTTTATATTGCCATATGCAATTACTATAGATACATATTGGGAGTTTTTTAAAGCTTTAAAATGTTAATAACTTATCAGATTTACAGTGCATTAAATATTCTTATAAAAGTTTATAGAATAAATCTATAAAATGCATCTCGAGAATATTATTAGAAGTTCGAGGGAAAACTCGTAGTGCCCACAGCATTTTTGTTTTTTTGTTTTTTTTTAAAAAGCGAATTCCTCAGAAACCACAAAAAAAGCCTAGTTATTTGTGGATATTGTGTGTGGGACAACAAAATACACACATATATTTATAGAAATATGTGCTAAAATAAAATATATATATGTACAAATAATTTCAGAGAATTTTCATCTGTTTTCAGTTCTGTTTTTTTTTTGTATCTGGGGAATAGTGATAGATTATTTTAATTATGATATCTGCGGCCCCCAGAGAAACACTCAATTAAACCATGAGATAATGTATGAGGATGAGGCGCCAGCCGTCCAAGTAATTTATGAGATACAAATCCCCAAGTGACACAAGGCAAAAGCCACAATAATTTTCTAGTATCTCGTCGTATATAGAATAGAATTGAGAGACGGAAATGTACAAGAGTTTATCGGGCAATATATATCCGTTCAAGGCAACAAGCCGATACGCTAGACCATATAGCCATATAGCCGAAAAGTGACGATTGATCTGATCTCATCAGAAATGGCCTAATGGCCAGAGATCATTTTAAGATTTATTTATATTTTTATGGCCGGGGCATCTGTGCACGCAATTCTCTTAAGAGTTTTTCCCCGTATGCTTTGGTTTCATTTATACAAAATATGTATGCAAATATATATATATATATAGATATATAGTGAATAGTATGTTGTGTTATGTTATGGTTTTTTTTCGATGGAGGCGCCATCAATTAGAGGCAATGACGAAACAGCTTTTTTTTGCGCCGAGCGGCGGGCGTGCGTCCAAAAATATGAGTCTTAAATGAAAGGCGGGAGGATTGTCCCCAGTGCTGCTGCAGTCACGTACTTGGCCAAGTGTTTGTTCTGACCCAAAATGCTAACCCACCATTATTACACCATCCACATCGTCCTCATCATCATCATCATCATCATCATCTTCGTTGCAGTACGAGAATGCGCTCATCGACTATCCCAAAAAGCAGGAAGACCTCACGGATGACGACATGGACGAAGAGGACGATGACATAGATGCCATGGGGAATGAGGACATGGATGAGGATGAGGATAGCGACGATGATGCCAACTATCCCTTTGGCGAAGATGATGGCACAGATTACGAGGACTATACCGAAATGCTAAACAAACTGAACTCCAAGCTGACCACCGACCAGGCAGATACAACCACGCCCACCTCCGATCCCACCGAGGAAACTTCAGCAGATGGCAGCGATTCGAATAGTGCCTCCAACGATGACAATGTCTTTGATGACTTTACCTCATATAATAACAGCAAGAAGAAGCAGGAGAGGTAAGCTATAAGCTTGGATCTTTAATAAATATTAGTAAATAAATAAATAAAAATATTATTTCCATTATTTCAGGAAATCTCGCTCGATTTCTGATGTGCGCAATGATATGCAGACAGTCCAGGGAAATCACACGCAAACCGGTGAGAAGACATCCGCAGAGGCAGCAGCGTCCAAGGAGAGGTGAGAATTGAATTGAGTCTAAACATTAATTCGGTTTGTAAATATAATGAAATGTCTTTACCTTGAACATATGGTCAAAGACCTGGCATAAATAAATTTATTCAAAAGGTGCACACAGATGCTTTTTATAAGACTTGAGAATATCTCCAAGATCTTTAGGTATTTTGCTAGAAACAATAACTATGGGTAATAAATTATAGAAAGCTTTTTATAATTTTTAGAAAATATTTTCACACATTTAAGGCATTTTAGATATCTTTAGCTATCTGCTTCGATATTTGACGCGTTAAACTATATATTCCTCGAAATTTTAACGCTGCAATATACGTGCGATTAATCGATATTTGTTATATCAAACCAATTTTCTTAAAGGTTAAATGTGATATAGAAGAGCCGAAACTTAGTTTAAACTCTTAATGTTGGAAAGAAATTTAATGAGCTTATCAAAATTTAGTTTTAAAAATGATCTAAATGTTATCGATAAATTCGATAATATAGATATTTAAACGATAAACATTTTAAACACTTTTAAAATATAAAGACAATTATAAATGCAATATTTTTCGGTATTTACAATTTAGAAATATTAAATATTTCAAAAAATTCAATAAAAATAATAAATTTTTCGATATTTTCGATAATTTCAATATTTGCGATATATTATATCAAACTTTTCTACTCGATATGTGCAAATAAAGCCCTACTAAATATAAATAACTCCCTTAATTCCCAGCTCCACGCTCCATCACCGCCGCAGGATGCACTCTCGCACAGGTCGCCATCGCATTCTGCCCCGCAAAGGTGTGTTATCTCTACAAACAATTGGCAATACATGAAAAAACCAAAAAAACCTCTTCATTTGCACCTCTGTTAACTTGCAGGTGAATCTCTTATTTCAGCCAGATCCGGTGACTTTTACGCCGCCGCCGTCCCCGCCATCTCCTCTTCAACAAAGCCCGCCGCCCACTTCCATCTGAGTAGCAGGAAGCCCCACCATTGGCCTCCGAGTGAGTGTCCTTTTCCCCGTCGCCGTTCCAGATCAATAGTATTAATAAACCCATTTTTGTTTTTGTGTCACAGACTACCATGGTGACATGTACATTGGAAATGCGGCCGATGCCAGCAAGAGCACATGGCAGGGGCACTTCAGGGTGGACGATGGCGTACTCAAGGTGCTCGAACCGGGCCTGTATTACGTATACGCCCAGATCTGCTACCATAACTCGCACGACCAGAACGGCTTCATAGTGTTCCAAGGGGACAAGGCCTTCCTGCAGTGCCTGAACACGGTGCCCACGAATATGTCCCACAAGGTGCACACCTGCCACACCAGCGGCCTCATACACATCGAAAGGGAGGAGATGATCCACCTGAAGGATATACACACCGATCGCAATGCCATTTTGCGGGAAGCGAATAACCGAAGCTACTTTGGCATCTTCAAGGTGTAGAAAGCCAGGAGAAAGACAGACACAGCCGATGTGGAAATGTGGCCAGCTTAAGCTTTAGTGAATGCGATTCATCGCCAGCGTGTGGATCCATTAGTTCGTAGTGCCCTAGTCTTAGTCACACTCATAACCTAATCTCAGTCTAAATCACGCTCACTGCAATGAAGAGGCAGAAATCGCGCGAAAATCATATTTATTTTGTATATATTATTCCTTCGACTTAAACTCTACGATGAAAAGTGAAAAAAAGTGAATAAAAATCTAGTATAACTTATGAGAAATGATTATGGTTTTCAGGGAAAGTAAAAGGGTTCTAATGAGATTATTAATCAATATTTATTTAAGCTTTATCAAACCCAAGGGAGATAAGAGAGAGACATATGTCGTAATATATTTTTTCCTGTTCCTGGAATCACCTTATATTTGATATATGTAAATTTTTTGTGCCTCCCATTCCTGGAATCTCAAATGCATATTCCGCAGATTTATTCATAACAAAGAGATTCCCTAGAAATATGTTTATTAAATTGCGAAGTATCTTGTTTTCTTTGCCTTTTTTGCAGCATTCTAATTGAAATTCCAGCTTACTGCTGCCCTTTTTTTATTACAAAAATAGTATCTATAGAATACAAACGTCAAAAGGGGCCAAAGGTATTGCAGACAAAAGCAGGTGCAGTGCTCCTTCCCTTTTGTTCCTGTCCCGGGCAGCGAAGCTGCAACCCGTTGCCGTGGCAACCGCAGGAGAAGCTGCCAAAGGTCCCGGATGTTCCCGTTCTGTTAAGGCAGCCAGGCAGGTTCCTGGCAACCCATAGTCTGGAATTCGGAATGGTCAGTTGGCAATTGGCAGGCAGGGGAAAGGGATTGACGCAAGTCGATGGCTGGTGCAGTCGCCAGGCATGGAGAGATTGACAGCGGCCGAAAGTACAGTCGTCAGTACATAAATAAATCACGCATGTGCATGCACATTCGGTTATTTTTTTTTTATTTCGAATATTAGGGTGGTATCTGCCAGGCTTTTCTTAAGTTAATTAGCTGACATTACTCATACGCAGTGTTGTCTTTTTATTTATGTGTGATATTATAAGCAAAGGTAGTTTTTATAGTTAAGGTAAGTTTATATTTATATTTTATAGTTCAAACCTTGTTTGTTTTAAATATACAAATAGCTCATTTCGGCAAAGAAGCTTGATAACGTGGCGTATGCGTAATATGATGTAAGATATTTTTTAATCAAGCTTTTTAATTGTATTGTTTAAAATAAGAAGAAAAAAATTAAAAGAAGAAGAAAACATAGCCCTCTGTTTTAAATTAAATTTTTGTTTAATTATAGAAGAAGTTAGTAAAATAAATATACATAAACATTAGCATTTTCGTAGTAATAATCAATTAAGAGTCACTTTCTACTAGTTAAAAGTGTTAAATGCAACAATTTGCCTGGAATTTTAATAAATGAGGCCAGCAAATGCCATAATTATTATTAACATTAACTTTAACATGAGCTTTTACCTGCAAATTTATGATAAATCTTGAGTAAAGCCAATACAAGTTAATTATAATAATTAAAAGAGACAATATTCCTTTTTAAGTAAAAATTAAAGTCATACATTAAGTCCTTTTAAGGTAAAGTAATCGAAACAAATTTTTAACATGAACTTTAACATGTAGAGAGACCAAAGATAATCTTAACTATTACTACTTATTAAACGAGTAAATAGGAGACTTTGTAGTTCCAATTAGAAGGCATAAGTCAAGATTTTTAATTACGTCCACCTCAGCAGCAGCAGCAGCAGCAGCAGCGACAAATAGGAAAAGGCAACAACAGTTGGCCAGAAGGAGGGCGCAAATAATGGCCGAAGTGGCAATTGCAGGCCAGATTGTTGGGCGGGTGGAGTAACAGGTGGGCACCAGGCTCAGACTCTCAGCTTCTGCTGGGAGAGGAGCAACAGTTCCTTTCCCGGAATCAGTATGTGTATGTATGGTAGTGGCGAATGCCAGAACATGTGTACATAATAGCTCCCAGCAGCTTCACATCACATGTTCCTGGCCATGCGCAGTGGCCAAGTCCCGAAACGAAGTCGAAGTCGCATGGGGAAATACCAGAGGCAGTCGGGGGCAGTAAGCTTTTGCCTATTTACCTGGCGGACGAGTATATTTACCTTTCTGAGTGCATCCCACGCCTGGAAGTGCATTTATTTTCGTTCTCCACAACCGTGCTCCGTTGCAGTGCGTTTCGGCTGGTGGAGCAGTGCGGTTTGGCTACGGATACAGCTTGAAGTGCCCGGGAATGGTGAGTCTTTGATTGAGTACAGTCACCCAGACCAGTTGGAAAAAAACAGTCAACAGGTGGCCTGTCCATAGTGCTGGGAAACACATTAGTTATTAATAATAAAAAATAAAAAAACACGAAGGTATTTTAGCTTGCGAAACAAATCAAGGACTTAAAATTTTATATAAAATATACCATCTATAGATGTTATCTATGATTATACAATATCCGTCAAGAATCAGTAAAATTATGCGGCTTTAAGGTCATTTATCTGGAGTTTGGACCTTCGGCTTGGATTTTGAGCTTGGATCTTGAGTCTTGAACTTTGGATCTTGAGTCTTCGGCAACTCCTACTCCTTTTTCTCACCCAGCTTGGCCTGAATCTCGTTAAGGGTCTTGCCTTTGGTCTCGGGAATCAGAAACAGGATGAACACAAAGGTTAAAGCCGCAATGATCGTAAAGATGCCGAAGCACGGAGCGGCACCAATCGCCTCGTTCAGCACCGGAAACACCAGGGTCACGATAAAGGCAAAGACCCAGTTGGTGGTGCCAGCTATTGAACCGGCCAAGGCCTTGACATCGTCTGCAAACAGCTCACCCATCATTAGCCAGGGAATGGGTCCGAATCCTATCGAGAATCCAATGATATACAGGCAAACGGCAAGCAGTGCCAGCCAGCCCACACTGGAGGTCATCAGGAATCCAAAATACAGGGCCAAGATCAGGGTACAGATGCCCATCAAGAAGGCGGAGGCCATGAGCAGAATCCGACGACCTATGCGATCGACCAGGACGATCGAGAGTATGGTGGCAAATACCTGGACCACGCCGATCACAACCGTGGAGAAGCGCGGCTCCAGCGTGGAGCCCGCAATGCGGAATATGAAGGTGGAGTAGAAGATGATGGCATTGATGCCGGTGAACTGCTGGAAGAACATCAGCATGATTGAGAGGAACAGTCCCTTGATGCTGGTCCGTCGGCAAAGTCTTTTGCCGACACTCTGCTGCTCCGTCTGTTGCCTGGCGGACATCTCCTTCAGCTCGTCGCTCACATCCGCATTGTTGCCGCGCAGGAACTGCAGCGATCGCTCGGCATTCTCGGTCTTACCCTTTTGCGCCCAGTAGACCGGAGACTCGGGCATCCACATGAAGAGCAGGAAGAAGATTATGGGCCACACGGCGCAGGCAATATTGAAGTACAGGGAGGACGCAAAGGCACCCACCACAAAGGCGTACAGGATGCCAAAGACCACCTGCAGCTGGAAGAAGCAGCCCATGATGCCGCGTGCCTGCAGCGTGGCTATCTCGGTGTTATACATCGGCGCCGCCACGCAATAGGATGCGCCGGAGAAGCCCACTATGAAGCGACCCACAATCAGCATGGCAATGTGCTTCGCGAAGATGATGAGCAGCCAGCCAATTAAGAATGGAAAAACCATGACCAGCATCGTCAACTTGCGACCAATTACGGATATTAGGAGGCCGATCGGTATGCAGGAGAAGGCGCCACCCAGCGTCATCAGAGATCCGACCAGGCCCCACTCCAGCGTGTTCGGCACAAAGCCATAGGCAATACCCATCTTGATCTCCAGCTCCACGGGTCCCGACCATCCGATCACAGTGCCCAAGCAGAAGGCGCCCAGAGCCGCAATCAGGCCCGCAATATATTGCGTTACTTGTCCCATTTTTTTGGGTTTTTTTTTAATTTTGAGAAAACAACAACAATCTGGAATGAGTGTAATAGGAAAACTGAAAACTTAAACCTGAAAACTTCAAAAAACTGACTGGAAATAAAACTCCAGGTGCCTGTTGACCATGATACAATTATATAAGGTAGTCTCGTGGGCTTTGGCTTCAAAGGGGAAGGTTATCGGCGAAAAATATGAAATTAACCCTCATGCAATATGACATGTATGCTGCGTATATATTTTTTTAAGTTTGATAATGATAATTTTAAAACAACAACAAATATTAATTAAACATTGATGAAATTATTAGCAAAAATTGTTCATTTTTATTTGTTAATTATTAATTTAGCTATACAAAAGTTCTATCTTACATAAAATATATAAGACTGGAATACATTTTAAGATTAAAAACCTACACAAAAGATTTTCTCTTCAAAAACAATAACAATGCCTAATTTCCAACTCATTGTAACCTCAAAATATTAAAAACAAAATTATAAAAAGAACCAGAACTCTTTTTATTATTAAAAATGAAACTTTAAGTCCCAAGCACCATCTAAGGGATAAGCCATGCAGTCTATTGTCTTGTCGCTCGCACTCACTAGATTGAACCCATCTCACTCGCACTCATTGTTGTGATTGTAGAGGTACCAGATTTTTGCTAACAGGACTACCTTGTATAAGTGTATCATGGTACTGATAATGTTAAGTGGAGAGGGCAAGAGAGCGAATGAGCAGGCATGGTATAACTATTGAAGGTAACCTCATCAGCTTCATTGAGGACTTTAAATATTTTCAAAAATATGCGCAAGAAAGTGATAGCAAGCGAACAACAGAACAAATAGAGTCCCCAAAAGAGGGCAGTTCTCTCGACGTGACTACCTTCTATATTTATATATATGTGAGAAGGTATGTACAAAGAAAAAGAGAGAGTGGAAGAACGAGTCTACCTTGTATAATTGTATCATGCTTTTGTTTTGTGACTTTCGTTAATGGCTTTTCCGTCCGAGAAATGTTAACGGAACCTTTAGAAATTGAATTTGGTACTCAAATTAAAATAATTAAACAGCCTTCAACTAGTTTTCTGAACTATTTTTGGAGCTCCTAATATATAAATACACTTAAGAGAATTATTTTCTAATGATTTGTAATTTATTTTAACTTTTAACTTAACTTAACTTAAGATAACATCTTAGTATAACCTTAAGCGAACTTTTTAGGTGCTGAATTTTAAAAATAAACCCCTTCATGACATTTTTCTGATCCCAAAGTGTCTAATATTTCTTGCGGTGCAAAGCCTCTGTCCGAAGCGAGCTTGACTGCAGCTGAAAGCTCCTCCTGCCTTGCCCTCCAACGCCCACACACACACCCTAGGCTCGGCTCGGCTCGGCTCGGCTCCTTCGTATCCTTCGCCTCCAGTCGTGTCCTGTCGGGCCTCGCGGGTGCTGTATAAAACACTGAAGCTCGTGAGACTGGCCGACACTCTGGGCTCCGCTTTGGCTGCGAACACAGACAGAGGTGGGTACACACAGTGGCTCCTGGCTAACCCAGCGACGAGCGTCTCCTTTGGTGGTCCCTTGTGGTGGCGTAGGCGTGACGCCATGTTGTGAAAAGTGTCTGGCAAATAAAGTACAAACAATACAACAACAAAAAAAGTGAAAATTCGCGAACAAAAACTGCAGTCGAACTGAAACTCTAACCCAAAGCCAAGTGAGTCGGCAAAAGGTGTTCCAGCATTTCGGCCAGTGTCGAGGGAAAATTACGCAAATGCTGTGCCAGGATTTTCTCTCCATTTCCATTGATTTCGCCTGGTGCTAGTGTGTGTGTGGGCGTGTGTATATATAGAACGAAGTGTGTGTGTGTGTAGGAGTAGGGGTCGGGACAGAACCAAAATAATTGCGTATAATTTATTTGCAACTCTCTGTTGTCACTAATTGGACAATGGATGTGACGAATTGTTGTTTGCTGGCCTGTTGACAAATACCTGGGGCACATTTCCCTGAAAAGGATACACACACACATGCAAACACACACTCACACAAACTCCTCTCCGTCGCCAACTTGGCTAACAAGTTGCTACAAGTTACACTTGCCTCAGGAGGGACTCAGGCAAGTGCCTTTGCTTGCCTTTAAATATTTTAAGCCAAAAAGCTTTTTCCCGGCCTCCCTAATTAGCTTCAGTTTTTTTTTTTTGGTCCCAAGCCCAGCTCCAGCGAGTGCATTCACTTAGTTGGCCGGCACAAAATGCCGGATTCAATTTGGCCCAATTTGCTGGCCAAAAAGGGAGTCTCTTCTCGGGTTTTTTTATTATTATTCTGGCGGAAAATGGCACACTCAGGGCAATATAAATGTTGGTATAGAGAGAGACAGAGAGGAGAGAGTGTGTGCCCATGGTGTATCCATGGTTGCTGCGACAAATTCAATTAGGACGCTAATTTAAATGTCCCGCTGGGTGTCCTAGGGCTCTGATTTGTGGGGCAACATAGGACACAGGATCTGCTCCACGGAAATTCAATAAATTATTAGCACTGACTCTGATACTTGGTTTGCTGCGAGTGCTAAAAACCTAAGAGTATAGAAGAGGCAATCAATATTAATCATACGCCCTGTGGGCTACTCAAAATAGGAGTAGAAAGTACTTCCTAGACTGGGTTCTTGCACAAGTGCTTAAATGGTTATCTGAGATTATATCTTTTAGATATTTGCAGGTAATAATACTTAAAATAATATATTCTACATATATAAGGGAAAAAGATGGATCTCTGAGTTCCTTAAGCTCAAGTTTCACCTGTTAGAGTTTAGTTTAATTAAATACATATTATATATTAGTAGTTTTTATGAGAAGAATCCTAAATCAAGGTCTAAAGAATAGTATACTTTGTCTAGAAAATAAAATAGGAATTATAAAATAGTATTTATTAAAGAGAACAACCTTAAGAAGCTATATTTTTACCTGTTAGAGCTTAGCTTAAATAATTAAATAACTATAATTATAAGGTTAGGTTCTATAACATTTCATTTATTATAGGAAAAACCTTAATCCTAGAGCTAAAAAATGGTTTTATTTGTCTGAAAAATAAAATAGAAATGACAAAATATTATTTGTTATAAGAAGAATCTCAAATCAATATCTAAAAATAGTTTTATTTGCCTAAAAAATAAAATAGAAATGATAAAATATTATTTATTACAAGAAGAACTTTTAATCAAGGTCTAAAGCATAATATACTTTGTCCAGAAAATAAAATAAGATTTATAAATTAGTATTTCTTATAGCAAAAAACCTTAAATCAAGAGCTAAAGCATACTTTCTTTTGTCCAGAATAAAACAACCCAAAGTATTTCAAGTCAAAAGTTCACTTAAACCCACAAAATGTACCCAGAACACACAACACAATTCCCTGACTTTCACACAACACCTTTTAAATACAATTAGTTCCCCTTTTTAATTGGAGCTAGAAAAACCGCAGCACTCCGAGCAACAGGCACACAACCAAACCCCTTTTCAAACATTAAAAAAAATGAAAGAAAATATGATGCAATTGAAGGGAAATGAAATCTGCTTTGTGCAGCTGCTTTTAATCTGGATTAGAGTCGCCAGAAGACGACGACGACAACAACTTGGGGAGACTCGCAGACTGGTTTCGCTTAGACAAAAGTCAGCCAAGCAGCAATAATACAATGAAAGGAGCAAAAACAAACCAACAGCTGCAGGCAAGACGCAAATAGGGTCCTTTTCAGAGGGGAGGTAGTTACAAAAAAAAAATAAATAAAAATCTACGAGAGCCAAAGAAAAGCCAAAGAAAAACGATGGCTGCCTTGACATTTAATGTGTGGGGAGGGAGAGAGGGGGAGAAAAAATGAAAAGCTAACGTTGCCACAGGTACGAGATAAGTGGAAAAAGAAAACTATAGGGGGAAGGAGAGCTCCTGCTGCTGCTGCTCCCTATGATTACCATATATTCTTTTTCCAAGCCATATATTTCCTCTTGGCAAAGGAATGCGTAGCATACTTAAGAGCGTCACCATAAAACGTGAAGCACCAGGAGTGGCAGGAGTGAAGGAAGAGGAGTGAAGGAGGAGCAGTGAAGGAGGAGCAGTGAAGGAGGAGGAGCGTAGGAGGAGTAGTGTAGGAGGAGGAGCACGTGAAGACAGGATGAGCATTTCAATGGCAGCAGTTGGCATCCGAGGCAGCAATTCAACTTTCCCATAATTGTCAGCTCTCGGCTTTTGTCAGCGGCCAAGAATGCTGAAAGTTTTCCACCATCCCTCCTGGCCTTCCCTCCTCCTTCTCTAATTTGTGAAAGATGCTGGGAATTTGCACGCACATTGGAATTTTATTGATTTATATATATGTGTGTGTGAGGGTCCTTTATATATAATATATGGAGCAGCAGCAGCAGGATTTCCTTCATTAGTTAGTCGGATGCGATGGCCGGATTATTCAAATACCAAATACCTTTTGTTGGCCCGGAATTTCGGGTACCTGCTCTGGCTCCGGCTGCTCGTTTGCATAATTAATACGGGGCGGCAAATATGGAATTTCACACGCCATCAGCTGGCCGCGAAAAAGATGACACCTTCATGCACACACACAGGCAGACACACATACCAGTAGGAGCACCTGGGACTAAAACCCCACCCACCCACACACACACACAACCAAGCCGGGAAGGTTACATACATATATAAGACCTTACTTTAGAGTGCAAATGTAATTAAAAGTTTTTTACGCACCTGCCCGGAAACGTGTCGGGCATTAAAATCAGGTTTAATGCCTTCCACCTGTTCGACCGCCTTAACTGGTCCGTTCTCCTAACCCAGTTTTTTGATATTTTTATGATTTTTTGCATGAAAAAATTCTCAAAAATGGAAGTAAGCTAAAATGTATATTTTTTCTGTAAAAGGAAAATAATTGAATCGTTTTAATATGAGTTATAATCGAAAAAAGCTTTAATTGATTTTAAATCAATTTAAAAGCTGCCGAAAAATATGTTAGAATTTTTTTATTCACGGTGAAATAGTTCGTTTTTTAATATTACATTTTGTGGCATACTTTTGGACACTATTTCGGTTGAAATCAAATCCTTAGTTGTATCTGTGGCACTCCAGGGTACGGATATAATTAAAATCATACAAAAATCTATACATAGATTATAATCCATTTAAAAAATACCTCTAAAAGTATGCAATCAAATTTTTACTTTTATTATAAAATATATCATAGAATACTTTTAGACTTTTTTAAGTTATATCAATTCCCTAGAGACTTGATATCACTTGAATGGGTATTAATAAATCACTGAAATATAGTTTTCTTTATATATTATTATATATATCCCTGAAAATATAAAAGCTGCTTAATTTTAATTCTTACTTTAAGAGTTTCTTGTACCTTATTTAACTTTAAAATAGTTCCTTGGATTGCATTATTAAAAAAATATATTGAAATTATGCTTTCATACTTTAAGACAGAGTTTTCATTAAGAAGAAAAAAACAATTCCATAGCTCCTACAACTCCACAAAAAGAGAAGCTCAAACTTGCCTTTAATACATTATATTTTCCTATATTTTTAATTATTATTAAATATATTATTATATTAATTATTATTAACTATGTACATATATCCCCTTTTAGTTTCACTTTTAGAACCAAATTCAGTGAGAAGAAGAGGGAGGCCAGCCAGCTGCTAGCGTGAAAATGTCCAGCAGTTTTTTGGGATCCCACATCCCCGCCTGGCTACCAGCGGCCTTGGCGGTGCTGCTGCTTGGATTGGTGCCGCAGTGCATCCAGGCGACACCGCAACGCACCGCTGCCTATTCGCTGCAGGCGGCTGTGGATGAACTGCATCGACGGGAGGCGGCCAAGTATCCGCTGAATGCCCCACCGCCGCCATCCCTTGACGACTGGGACGAAGGTGAGTCCGTCTTAATGGGGAAAATGGCTTCCCTCCGGGGGAAAATGGGAATAGGCGAAGCCTTAACCTTTTCATGTTGCACACACACACACACACGTAAGCCAGGATATAACTTAATCAAACAATATTCGCAGCCAAGTAACATGAACTTTGATTAACCTTCAAGTAAAAGCGACAGGCGAAACGTTCTTCTAGTGGCTGGTATTTGTTTTGTAGTTTATCAATATTTAAAGCCAAGTTCCTTTTCCTTTTTTCCTTTTATTTGTTGATTAATTATCTTGGTTTTGTGTAGGGAAATTGGAGCTTTGTTGAGCTGAAAAATTAATTGGGTTTGGTTTGAATTTCTTTAGACTTTTTTTTATCTATTTAACTTTGTTAAAACGAAACTGAGGGAAAATTAATAAAGCTTAAGGGTTTTAACGTAATTAATTTAAAGTGGATAAACTATTATATATTGTAATTATATTTTGTAAATCAGAAATAAATAAAAGAGAAATAAACTTTCTCAATTCTTATAATTTTTAGATCAACAGGTGTTTTGTTGTATATCTTATCTTTGAGAACCTTAGAACATAATTTTCCAAGCTAGAGAGAGCATATAAATTATGGGCAACTATATTAAAAATAAATATATTAGTTTTAATATTTTTTATAATAATTAAATAATTTTTGTTAGCCACCCTTTCAATGTAATTTCCATTAGACAATTATTATATAAAGTTTTATAATTATAGGCAAAAAAATATACAAATTGAAGGCTGCTATTTAAATAAAAAATATATTAGTTAAATTTGTAAATTAGCTTGATTAAATCATTTTATTAGCTACCTTTTCTATATAATTTTCATTAGTCAATTTTTAATATAAATTTATATTATTTCCAAGCCAAAAAAAGGCAACAAATAGAAGGCTTCTATATACTTGAAAGATTTATTAGTTAAGTCATAATTAAATTATTTTATTTGCTACCTTTTCTATATAGTTTTCATTAAACCATTATTATTTAAAGTCTTACTTAATAAAAAAAAAAGAATTTCAAGTTAATTTTTCAATGAAATACTTGTAGCTAAAATAATCTACCTAAAAATCACTTAACTTACTAGATAAAACCACAATAAAATTGACATTTAAGAGAGGATATAATCACCTTAAAGTAACTCCCTTAAATCCAATGACGTTTGTTGAATTTTCCGACTTGCAGACACACCGCCTTATTATTATTATTATTAGATTTATGTGACAGCGATGAAAATGCTGGGCTGTCACCAGCATGCATATCTTTTATATAAAGCGCCCAGTCGTGTCCGAATTCGAATCTGAATCCGTATCTGAATCTGAAACAGATATCTATCACGGGCAGAAGAAGCAACAGAAAAAAAAAGAGCAAGAGGATAAGTAGAAGTTGACCCGCATGTAGAGTGCACGTGCCTTTTTGGAAAAGTGAACCCCTCTAAGCACACAGATTTTCCGGATTTGTCCAACCCCTCCTCCTCACCAAGTCACATTTCTCCGTTTTCTTTTCTCTTTTGGACACACACACACACACACGATAATAACACCACACCACACCCCACCCAACCCAAAAACCCCACGACGACCCCACACATCCACACCAGATGGCGATTTATTTGGCAAGAATAGGAATCGGAATCGCCATCGAGTTAACAAGGCACTCGGCAAGTACTTAGAACGCGACGACGAACGGGACAACTATGGTCCGGATCACAACCTGGGTCTGGGCTTGGGTCTGGGCTTGGGACTGGGCCTGGGACACGGTACGGACGGTGCGAATAATAATCTGCTTTTGGCCGATGAGAAGAGAAAGCGCTTCTCTTCTTTTCGGGAACGTGACGAGCAGTTCGGTAAGTAAAGATTCACCCAAGAGCACCAAGAACCAAGCACCAAAAACCAAGCACCAAGCACTGAAAAGCAAAAAAAAAAGCAAAAGCACCCAACGCACTGAAAGCACGCACTTGGAAATGGACACCCACTATGGAAGTCATTCCATTAGCACTGCACATAAACTAAATTTAATAAAATATATTAATTAGTGGAGCTTAATTTATTAGAAAACTAGAACTACATAATGTTGGAAAAGGTATTACTCACTAAATTAGAGTTTGTAGGAAAGTATTCTCATCATAATTTTAATCTTCGATTTTTTATTTATTCTTTTGCGATTGTTTAGAGACATATTATCTTTTATAGCAAGAAATTTGTTTATAAAATTTAAGAATATTAGTTAAAAAGAAAATATTTGCCATCTTAAAGTAGATTCTTAGAGCTTAGGTTTGTAATATTGTTGATAGTTATCAGGGATGCCACAGAACTTGCTCTAGAGCGAAAATCACTTAATAATGGAGCCTGAAAGTATGCAACAAAAGTTGTTAAATACATCATAACATACTTTTAGACACCTTTTACATAAAAAATTTAAATGCTCTGCTATTTCTGTGAATTTATTTAAAAAATATAAATAAAAAAGGCACTGCCTTTTAGCAAAACCTGATTTAGAACCCAACTAATGGGATCCTACCCTGCCACCTCCTTCTTTGCCCCCTAAAAAGTGTTGTCCTGTTGAATGCTCATCACCTAGAATAATTTATGGACCCCCCTAAGTGCTATTATCCTGACCCAAACTGTCTGCGTATTCATGTGTATGTGTGAGTGAAGCCTGAAAGCATGTGTCCACTTGAGGCGCCGAATAGTGAGAGAATTGAGTGGATAAGGCCAAACACAATGGGCCTGGCTAAAACCACTTAGCTCCGATTAACTTGTGAGTGGGCGAGTGGGGTGTCCTGAATCGCCTGAATCTTGAGTTCCTCGATGAGCCCGGAATGATGAATGCAATCAGCTGGAAGCGAACCGACAGAAGATCCTCTTCACCGCCTTTGCCGCCTGTCTTCCTGTCATTTGATTTAATGGCCGGCCCAACAACTTGATGCATGTTCCTCCTCCACACACACACAAACACACGCAAAGATACACACACACATGGCCAGGATTTATTGACTGACACACCGCCACCTTCTTCTCTTGGCTCCCTCTCAAGGTCAAAGTTAAGTCATCGGGCAGTCCATCAATACGAGGGCGACAGCGACATCCCAACGTTGGGATAATAATTGAGTTTTAATTAATTTATTATTATGGAAAAGCATGTAAGGAAAAGTAGATATTCCAAGGAGATAGCTTTCTCTGAAGGAGGAGATGAATGTAGCGAACTTATTGATTTGAAATCGCTAAGGAAGGCGTCTAAAAGTATGCTGTAAAAATTGTTATGGTAAACTTTTTAGCATTTTCTTTATTTATTTGATATAACTCTTAAGCTGCTTCCCAACAAAGTATTTAAGTTTAATTAAATTAATTTAAATTTAATTTTCAAACCTTATAAGTTCCTTAACCTAATCCTTTCACACCCAATCTCTTCCAGAGGGACCCGGCCCGGTGCCATCGGTTTTCCGTGAACGCGAGAATCAGCCATTGAATGCCGAGCCCGCACACAATGAGCTGACAGAGCAGTTTCTTCGCGAAATCGAGGAGGCTAGGCAACGGGATGCAGTGCGTCAGTGGTTCCGTCACCTGGATCCGGCCAGGAGTCAGCAACAGGACCTGGAACCCGAGTCCCAGCCCCAGGATGCCGAGCTGTTCGAGCAAAAGAAGCGAATGCGAGTGCCGCCCTACTACCTGTTGATGCAGAAGAAGCGCTCCTATCCCGTTCTCCCCTGGCTGCCCTACAATGGCGACAAGCGGAAGCGCTTCCCGGTGGCCAAGCGCAGCACCTCCAGCTCCTCCTCCAATCCGGACTCACCGCTGGGCAGAACCGATGAGCGTGTGGCCCAGGAGCTAAGCGAACTTTTCGGCAAATCCAGCGATTCGCAGTCCTCACATCCCGAGGAGAAGCGCAAGCGTTCGGCTGATGATGTGTCCAAGGCCGCCACAACACACACTCCCGAATCCCCGCCAGCCACGGCCACGGCTCTGGGTGATATGCGTCTGGAGATTAATTTCCAGCGCGTGAATGTGACCAGTGTTACGCCCAAGGAAGCGGCCACTTCAGCTCCTCCTCCTCAGGGCGCCGGCGAGATGGTGCAGCATGGCGGCCATGCGGGTCATCACGGTGGTCATGTGCCCGGCATGTCACCGGAATATCGCCACCGCAAGCGCAGTGATCACACCCATGGTGAGAATGCTGGAGAGGAACCGGAAACCGATGAGCATGACGAGGAGGGTGAGGAGAGCTCCGACGAGGACGATCACGATGAGTTCGACGAGGAGGATGGCGAGGGCGATCTCGAGCCGGAGGAAGCCGAAGAGCGGCGCCGCAAAAAGAAGCGTGCCGCCGCCGCCAGCAGAAACTCCAAGCACCTGCATGCCCCCACCGTGGGCCACCTGATGCTCCGAGCCAAGAAATCCATCGATTGGTCACAGTACTTTGGGCTGGATCGCAAGAAGAAGTCCGCCCAGGGAAATGAGTGAGTTTTCCAGGATTTATCAAAGGATTTCTGCTCATTTCTAATCTTTCCAGACAACTCAAGAAACGCAGCGATGCGGACACCAGCAACGACGAGGACAACGACGACGACGACGACGAGGATGAGTCCGAGGCGGAGAAGAAAAAGCGCAACTTCGATGCCGAGAAGCTGGAGAGCATGGACAAGAAGCTGCAGTCCATCGAGGACTTCATCATTGACGAGACCATCAAGTATACGGGCGCCCATGAGGGTCTCAATAGTCGCGAGGACATACGCCGGATCAAGGATCATGTCCTCTCCCGCCTGGCCACTGCTTACAGTTTGGAAAAGATGCGTCGAGCTCTGGATAAGCTCAGGCGTTCGGTGGACACTGATAATCACCTGTTGCGCAATGCCATCGAACCGGAATCGGAGGAGAATGCCCTCAATTCCAACTACTGGCAGGCCAAAAAGTCTGTGAAGAAGGACCAGGCCGATGAGGAGGAGTCGGACCACGACGACGTGGAGGTGGTTAGGCATCCCAAAGATATGGAGAAGAAGAAACGCAGTGGCGGTTACCTAAGGTATCCGGAGCAGCCCAATACCATGGAGGAGGCGGCGGCCCTCAGTCTGGGCAGTGCTCCCTATGAGACCCTCAACGATGCCTATTTGGGCAATAAGAACTATATCATTGGCTCCAACCAGTGTCCCATCATCGAGTCCATGGCGGAGCGGTGCCGTGGGGTTGATCTTATCTCCGGGGACATTAACCAGGAGCTGTTGCCCCTCTGTGGCGTTCATCAGATATGCTATCTTTGTGTAAGTTTTAGTGTATTTTCTGTATTTATTTATGTTTTGAATATTTATATATTATGTATTTATTTAAGTATACATTTTTATACATTCTGTTTTAAAATATTTTGTATAAGTATTTATTTGTCATTTTATAATTACATCTTTATTAGCATTTTTACAAATTACAGCCACTTTTTGATAATATTATTTCCTGTTTCTTTGTTCAGTGGCTTTTTAAGTGATAATATTGAGATACATCGTTGAAATAACAGTTGATATATATTATATATTTAAGATTTATTCTAAATATAAAGTTTCAACTTTTTTGGACTCTTGTAAGGCTTTCAAAAAGGTTTAAGTTTTTCGCAGGACTTGTTCACGTTTGTAGACGCCAAAAAGTAGGCAATACTTTTTGTTAACTAAGTTCTGTGCATTTTAAACTTATTTTACATTATTTATTTATTTTATTTGCATTACAATTTATTTATTTTATTATTTATTTATATTATTCAATAGTATTTAAGGAAATCTCATGATATACTTAATTACTAAAATAATATAACCCTTCCAGGGAGCCTCCCAGGTGGCCTGCGACTACCAATACCTGGCAGAGGCCGATGGCATCTGTGGCGACAGCAACGACTGCCAGTCGGCGGCCAGATCCATCCTAATGATCCTGCGCGGATCACCCGGCCGGCAGCTGGGTCCCAGGGAGTGCTTGAAGAATCCCTGCCTGTACAGGGCCATGCGGGAGATTGGGCTTTAAGCGGCTTGGCCATGCAGACTGCCGCCCAGCGTTTTCCTAACGTCTTTTTGTGTGCGTTTAAAAAGAAAAAACAAAACGAAACGAATGCCAGAGAGAGAAGATATATAACAAAAATGAGCCCAAAAAACAAAAAAAAAAAAAACAGAAACAAAAACAAAACCAAGCTGAACTTAGCAAGATCAAATATTTGATTCAAAACTAAAATATTTTGATGGATTTTCCTGTCTGCCGCCGCCTACACCTTTCCAGCGAGGGGCAGCAGCAGCCAACAACTAGAGTTTACCAGATACCTAAAGAGATCATATATAATATATATTATATATGTATGTATACAATATACGATTCAGTTCAACCAGGCCATCATAGGTTTTTATTTTAAAAAACAAAAAACGTATATTCCATGTGACATAAGAAACAGAATCAGAATTTTTCGAAACATATTTGCAAGTTATATATGCATGTTTAAATGTACAAAACGTGATCATAACCGAAACATATATGTATATGTACGTGTGTGTAACCAAGATATACAAGTAATTAATCCACAGGAAAACCGCTTCTTAATTCGCTTGACATTTTCTTTGGAAATAAATCGAAAGCTGAGCTCACACATTGGCAGCTAGTCCCCAGATCAAACTTGCGAATGGCTTCGTTTTAGTTTGACTTGGATGTGCAGAGAACATAACTACATATATATATAAATATATATAAATATATCGATTTTAGCATTCAATACACTGGGGAATGAATAATAATGAGCTAAAAAGGGGATTCCTAACCTAACTGTGGTCCCTATCAGGACTCTCTCTGCTATCTCTCCCCGTGAATGTGTTTCAAAGTGCATACAATAAAAACAACGGCATGACTAAGACAAATATATTCAATAAACAAACAACAAAAAACAATGCTCTAAACAAATCTATAGATGTGATTATATAATATACACACGCGATGGAGTTTAATAAATGTGTAAATCTTTTAGTAATGGCAAAGAACAAAGAACAACAACCTAAAAAAAATCTCCACAACATCCGAGAGCTAAGAGGGTTGCTAAAATCAAAAATATTATTAATGTGTATTTACATATAAACGAATAATAAAAAAAATATATATATATATATATTTGAACTTGATGTATATGCTACAGTTTGCGGAAACAAAACAACATTTGAAAATATTTATTGCTATACAGTTATCATCATAAATGTCGAATATAAATGTGGGATTTGTCCCTGAAGAGCTGATGGTTTTTGTATTTATGGGTTTTGGAAGGCAGCTGGGAATCATTTGTCAAAATTTTCGTTTCAAATTCATTTCATAAAATCATGAAAGCCAGGTTTTTCGCCATCAAAAAGGGATAATGGATCAATCACCTGCCAAATCAGCGGCTCCCAAAGGGATGCAGCTCCTGAAAGGCATATATAGCCCCCTTTACCGTCGTCCTGGAGTACAAAACAGATCAATAGCCTCCTCTTTTACTGCTAATCATCCTGGCAAAATTAAGAAAATTATGAAGGACTAGCGGAAACCTGGATTTTACATTTACATTTCATAAAATCATCTTAAATAAACAAGAAAAATGTAATAAATACGTATAAAAGCGACTTAAATTTGAATTTAACGGAATGGTCCATCCTAAAGCTGCTTTAATTTGAATTTAACGGATTGGTCCACCCTCAAGTACGTGAGACGCAGTGCCCAGCGGCTAGAGTCTGTGCTTTATGGTTGTTGTCACCACTAAAGGCGCGGAAAGCTAGCAAGTGCCTAAAAAAGCCTCTTCGTATGAGTTATTGAACCAAAATCTGGTCACACTTTCACAGCAGCAAAACACAAATCTGGCGTAATTAATCTTTTTTTTTATAAATAAACCCCAAACCTGGCATAAAAACAGTAAACTGCGTAATTAAATAAGCGTAATCAGAGAGAGCAGTTAAGTAACGTAAACAAAAGCCGCCGACTTCCGTCACATTTTAAGAGTCACGTACCGAATATTCCCAACCCTCCTGCTGGTAAGTAAATATATATGTACGTGTGTATGTATATATGTATGTGTATATTGCGAGATTATTCGCATGACTCATTAGAGGTGGAGAAACATCGATGTTTTAAAAAATATTAAAATAATCAATGTTTTTCTAAAATATATGTAAAAAAAATTAAATCAACTAAAATTAAAACACAACATATTTTCATACACCAAAAACGTATGAGAAATTTTTCATACACCAAAAGCGTATGAGAAATTTTTCATACACCAAAAGCGTATGAGAAATTTTTCATACAAATAAAGTGTAAACAAACTGCTTTGTTGGAAGCAGTTTTGTTTACGCCTTTTTATATATGAAAAATTTTCATACAATCAAGCGTAAAAACTGCTTTTCCAACATTTGCAACTGCACTATCGATTCAAATTTAATTTTTGAAATTTTTTATAAAAATTCATCGATGTTTCTCCACCTCTATGACTCATCCAACCAACGTGAAACGAGTTTATCAGAGTGTTTGTGTTGTTTCCTCTCTTTTTTTCGCTGGAAATCACAGACTGACGTCATTACTTGGGCGCCTTAGCATGAAAACCCCCGTATCCGCCGCCGCTGCTGCTGGCAGTTCTGTTTCAAACACCGTCCAGATCATACCTAAAACGGAGCCCGTCGGAGAAGGAGTCGTTGTTGCCGCCGCCCCCATGTCGCTGGATTTCCAAACGCCCGGCCTTACCACCTCCACGCCCAACAAACGTCCCGGCTTCCTTGACCTCAATAGCAAGAGTGCCAAGAATAAGCGAATTATTGCGCCGCTGGTCATCAACTCACCGGATCTGCAGGGCAAGACACTGAACACACCCGATCTGGAGATTATACTGGCAAACAACCTCATCCAGACCCCGCAGCCGGGCAAGGTCTTTCCCACCAAAGTGGGTCCCGTCACCGTCGAGCAGGAGGCCTTCGGCAAGGGCTTCGAGGAGGCGTTGCAGAATTTGCACACCAACTCGCAGGCCTTTCCCGCCGGAAGCCAAGCTGCTGCTGCTGCCGCCGCCGCTGCCGCTGCTGTTGCCGCTGTGGGCGCCGCCTCTGCCACTGCCGTGAGTAACGGCATTAGTGGCGGCACCTTCACCTACGCCAACGAGGGCAGCGGTGGGGCATTCATTATCAAGGACGAGCCACAGAATCCGGTTGGATCGCCCACCGTCAGTCCCATCGACATGGAGACCCAGGAGAAGATCAAGCTGGAGCGCAAGAGACAACGGAATCGTGTGGCCGCCTCCAAGTGCCGCAAGCGCAAGCTGGAGCGCATCTCGAAGCTGGAGGATCGCGTCAAGATCCTCAAGGGCGAGAATATCGATCTGGCGGGGATCGTGAAGAACCTCAAGGATCATGTGGCGCAGCTGAAGCAGCAGGTGATGGAGCACATTGAGGCCGGATGCACAGTGCCCACGAATCAGTCGGGCGCCCTGCTGACGGACAAATAACATTTGGACATAGCCGCCGCCGCGGAGGAGCCGTTGTCAGCTGAGGATGACGATGACAATGGCGGCGAAGAGGAGGAGGAGGAGGAAGATGCAACGGCGGCACTGGACAATGAGGCTCCATCGAATCGTCAACTCTTAGAGCAGTCCATGCCGCTGGAGCTCTTCCTTAGCGCCACCACAGCAAGTGCCTTGGAGCTGGAGGCCACCAATGGCTCGCCGGAACTCTCCCTGAACGGCAGCGATTTGCTGGAGGAGGAGGAGAACGACAACGATCGGCCACTGGTGCTCTTCATCCTCTCCGACGACGGAACCTGATGATAGGATTGTGCCTTCCTCTTGGACATCGTACAACGGCTTACTTTTTATGGTCATTAGTTGCAATATATCCGGAATGCTTCTCAAGTGTTTTGCTTACGTAGTTACCTTAGTTTAAGCTATGATTAATCGAGTATTATCTGTGTTGAACGTAAGATAATATTAATATAGTTTTTATGATAAAAAATATACGTTGTATATGTATATATATTTGCATTATCTTTATATATATACATACAAAAATTAATTCTAGACCTTAAACTTAACTATTCATCATCTTCCTCCTCCTCGTCGTCATCGCTATCATCCTTAGCATCCATAGCTTCGGTGGCATCCTCTTCCTCTTCAACCACATCATCGTTTATGCCATCCTCGACATGCAGGTGGAAACCCTCGCTCCTGGTCCACGAGCATTTCATTGTGAGCCTAAACTTGGCCATGGGCTTGCCCAGCAGCTTGAGGATTCTCGCCTGTTCGGGTGTCAGCACTTTGCCCTCTTCGCAGACCGTGTAATCACTGTAGATGGTCACAATGCCCTTATCCAGTTTGGTGGGCAGACCCAAGGAACGCAGATGCGGCTCCATGGAATGCGCAAACTCCTCCAGGGGTCCTGCTGGCAGGGTGACAGTCTCTGTGGCCGCAAAGCCACTGCGTGCGTACTCTACGGCCCAGTAGTTTTCGGCCCACTCCAGAACTTCCGCCTTGGATTTGTCCGTGAAGAGGAGACCCACCTGGCCGGTGAGGCGCTTGGAGAGCTGCAGAAATAGAAAAGTATGACAGATGGCTCTTAAATATTAAAAAGAAGCTCGATATCCTCTTACCTTGTGCAAATCCACCTCGACTTCATCGGATTTTTTGATTCCCAAACCGAATTTCATTACGCGATTTTTGCCAAAAATAAACCTGGAATTCTGTTTCCACTCTTGACGCAGGTCCTTTAGCAAGTTATTCCTCATATTCTGGACCTGGAACACGAATATATTTGGGTATTTCTCCACACAAAAGCGAATATCGTCCACAATTCGCTGTTTCCATGCCAGACCTTTGCGGTCGGTTTTGGTCAGAGAAACTAAAGGAAGGTAAAAACAAAGGTTTAGTAGGCTGAAATCATTTCTAGAATATCTGAACTCTTACTTTTCTTATCACGTTTGGAGCGCGGCATGGTTAAGTGTGTTTAAATCACGGTTTTTTAAGGTAAAATCCAAGAAAATAATTCCCACACAACAATTCAACACGTGCGGTTTGCTAGAGATGGTACAAGTGATAACGATAACTTATACATGTATCGGAATGTGCAATACGTAATGTATCGCGATTTTGTAATTTTGTAACTTATGTAGGCTTTTATTAAACACGAATATTACAAATCTTTAAGAAAAACCAACAAAAAAGTTTAAATTAAGCCTTTCACTTGGAATTTCCCCTTTTTCACAAAGAGTTACGTTATTCCAGCAATGTTTCCCACCTTCTATAACAGTTTATAACAATTTCGATCACATCACGTTATTTGCTTACGTTCATGTTCTAGACAAGCGTGACCAGCTGCCGTGGTGGGAAAAATTCACGCCGTCAGCATTGCAATTGGAAAAAACGCTAGTTGTCGTCGGTCACACTGTCCGCAAGAAGGTGAATTAACTAATTATTAAGTTTGTTGCTCCGTTTGTAAATTTAAAATTTAAAATAAGTGTGTTTGAGTGCTGTAGGAGGCATCTCCATTGTCATATTACGCCCCAAAGTTCCAGGCGCAGTGAGTAATTTCACCTTGCGCCGCCATATTGTCGGCGGAACTCGAAAATTCCCAGGAATAACTGCGCCCACACACACATTTATTGATTCCGAGGCCGCTAATTGGATGGCCGCCGCCCCCAAAGGGGGTTCAATATGTGTTGCGTGCGGTATTCGCATTGCGAAAATGTAACTGCAAGCGGAAAAGCCGTTTTTCATTACCACTGGCAAATAGGACGCCGATGACGTAATTTTTCTCCGTCTTGAGCAGTAGTAAAAATTAGTGATGTGCGCGTGAGAAAAGCTTCACGCACGTCGCCAAGCACGAGTCACGAAAGTTAATTCCTTGACTTTATGCGTACGGGATAAGAACTTATCATTTGGATTAATAAATATAACAATTTCAAAGCATAAGTTGAAAGATAAATATTTATTTCAAATATTACATATTACTGAAGTTAACTTTAAAGGTTATATCGCAGATATACCTGGCTTTTTAGATAGCATATGGATGCCAGTATATGCTCTACTAACTTATTTAATATTAATATATTTTTTTAAACTTGGTTTAAAAGTGTTTTCCACGCAAACTTGAAAATGTATTGAAATAATTGTTTCTCTGATTTCCGCTGGTATAAATATTAAGGCTAATAGAAATCGTATTTACAAACAAATCTCTTGCATATAGGATATATTTATGTTGCATTACTTCAATCCATGCACGCCAAAATCACGACACGCGACCACCTCTGGTAGAAAGCATAAGTGCCGCTGATATCTCGCATTTTATATGTGTGCGCGCCCGAATTCAATGAAATCCAAATTAGAATTAAGGCAATTTACCGCCGCTGCCGCCCCCTCTTATCAATGGCATACATCTCGCGATTAGTTTCCTCCTTGCGTAGTATCATAAAGTCAAGATAAAAGCGTAATCTGGGTGCCAAGATAAGCACTCGTAAGTTTCAACAGGTTGGAAAAACTAACTTGGCAACTTGACGAATATTACTTAACTACAATTTGCAAGGGTAAATGCGCAGAAACGAAAAACAATGAAAGCTCCTCTACTATTTGCCCATGGTCTTTTTTCCAGAGAGCTGCTAATCAATTTATTGTGGTGGTGGCGGCGGCGGCGGCTCGTAAATAAAAGTTTCAGTTTTTAAATTTTACCTGCACACACAGCACACCTGGCAACTTTACTGCCGCCGGCAGGTTGGCAACCCTGAAAAAGTCGCTCCCTCTCTTGCGCGCTCTCTTCTTTGCGGCGGCGCATGTGTGTGAGAGCGTATGTGTGTGTGTGTGTGCGCGAAGCAAAGATACAGATACAGCGGCAGCAGCAGCGGCGGCGGCGAGTGTGTGCAACCTTTCCGTCCGTCATTCTCATTCGTTCGTTGGTAGTGTTCGTTCGTTGTCGTTTCAGTTTCAGTTAATCGAGAATGTAAGTAACAGAATTTTGCTGCTGGCCAGATTGTATCTATGTATCTGTGTCTCTGTGTATGTGTGTGTGTGGTGTGTGCGCCTGTGAGTGTGTTGGAATTATAAAACGGAAAATTGCTAAAAAATCAAAGGAAAAAACACGTGTAAAGCCGCCCCAAATGAGTAATCCACTTACATGCATCTATACTCGGCCCACACGGGGGAAAATCGATCCCGAAAAATCCGAGAAAAAAAGAAACGTTCTACGCAAAAAGTCAAAAGTGTGAATTTGTGCAAAAAAAAAAAAAAAGAAAGAACATTCCCAATTTGACCGAGTATTGGTGCATGTATGGATGTAGGTGATGCGGTGAGATTCCGCTTGTAGCTTCGTATTTCCCGTCATCTTCATCAGCTCATCATCGGTTAAGTTGTAGGCGGCAGCCGACTTCTCTATATATACGTATATATAGCCAGCTCTATATGTGCGCCCGAATATCTACACACAGTACGCAGCGTAATATATATATATATATATGTATGTATATATATCTACCCATCTACTTGGATGGGGACACGCGGTTAGGTGTGTTTCTCCCCCAGAAACTCACCACACTTGGCGGCCGCCTGTGGTAGATACATTTCGTGTCTCTCTGCGGCCAGCGGCGTTCTTATGCGAGTGTATTTGTGGGAGAGAGCGGCTTTTCTTTGCGCTCTCTCACTCTCCTTCTCCCCTCCCCTTCTGGCTCCACGATTATTTTTATAATTCTGTAGCGCCGCACTTGGAAACACGATTTGCTGCCCCACCAACACCAACAACATCACCACCCAGAACGCAATATACACGCATACACACACTCTCTCTCTCTCTCCCGCTCTCTCTCTCTCCCGCTCTCTCTCTCGAAAGCCTAATAAAAGTTAGTAACTTTTTGTCGCCCCATGTAGAGAAGAAGGTGGTGTGGTGTGGTGTGTCTACACATGTAGAGGAATTTCTACATCATCGGCTTTTTTTTTCAGCTACTGCGCATGCTGTGGCCAATTCACCGTTGGTTGGCCGGCACACACACACACACATGCTGACAGCTCCACTCACACACACACTTGCGCGCAGCGATAAAGTTTAAAGTTCCGTCATCGTAAATTTTTGCCCATGGCTTTGTCGAGTTTACACTAGCAGTATTAGCAGCAGCCGCAGCAGCTCTCTCTCTAAAATGTATCACAACCTGTGCCCACCTGTGCTTGTGCCCTTTATCCATTAATTTATCCACTCAAGCAGATGAGCAATGTTGTTTTGGACTTTCTGCGTGGTTGGAACAAGTTTTTCCTTTTTTTTTTCGTATGAGAAGAAACAAAGCAGAAAAAACTACAAATGATTTTTTTTTGCCCATCTTTGGGGAGTGTTTCGTTAATTTTCGTTACGCCTGGCTTAATGTTTTGGCATTTGCCACACAAAAAAACATGTCAATTGACCTAAAAACGCGTTGGCAGTATGCCGAGCCCACCTCGCCTTGTCCCCCTCCTCCTGCTGCGATCCACCCCTTTGCCACGCCCCGCCGCCCCGACGCCTTTGTTTTGACAAAGGGTCAATGCTTTTTCAATTTGGCGGTCGATCGCTATACACAAACACATCAATCAATCTGATTTTTTTTTATGTCTAGGTATTCCCCAAAAAGTTCATTTGTTTGTAATGGGTTTTTTAAGCTTTTAAATGTAGTTTATTTGAGATTTTCTACCTTTATTTATATTTGAATCGATGATAACTTTCCTAAGCTAAATACTTTTATGAGAAATGTTTTACGAAAAGTCTTGATTTAATTTCTATTAATTTTTTAGCACTTAAACTTCATATTTCCATCATAAAAATTTGTTTTATTGAGGTTTAATCTCTTTTTGAAAGCTCTTTTTGTTTAAATCTGACTAACAAATTGGTTTTAATCCATATATATCAATATTCTGTAAATTTCCTAAGGTTAAGTCAATTAATTTACTAAGTATGTAGTTAAATAATTTATTTATTTATTTAGTTAACATGTTTTATTTAGTGACTTTTTGAAACAATTAGTTGTATTTCCCAGTTTAAAAACTAGAAGTATGGTTTTATAAAGTCAAACATATTTTCAAAAAACGTTTTTTGAAGTGTTAATGTTCTAATATTGATAATATGGCAATTTGTCTTAATAAATACTTCATCTAAGTATTATTTATAAACAGTTCTTTATGAAATAATTTAAGCCTTGCGCTTAAACGTTTCTCCAATATGAATAATATGTAATATTATGGATTGGAAATATAGTTTTAAGATAATTCTGAGTTATATTTGCTTATGTAGCCGCTAAGAAACTCCCAAAATCATAACACTTTCGAAAAAAAGTATATTTTCCTTCCTTTCCGAATGACCCAATTTCTTTTCCTATTAGAACCAAAGTTCCAGTTAGCCAAGCTGGACTGTAAATCCAATTGAACGCGGTATTTGTGGCAAAAGTGAGGATGGGTTTGGTGGTTGGGTTGGTGCTGGTATGCAGTGGTTGTTTCATGACGCCGATGTGTGGCAACGGCGGCAACAGATTTTTCCATTTCAATCATCGCCCCGGTGCACTGGCATTTCGAGGTTTCCGCGGGGCGGGCCGGGCCGGGGCCAGTGGGCTGGCAAACAAAATGTTTCTTGTCCAGAGCCGCCGCAAGTTGTCTAAAAATACCAGCAACAGCAGCAGCAGAAGCAGCAGCGCCCACATGCATTTCACACACACACAAGAACGACGCTTTTCATCGCCCTCCTCCTTTCCATTTCCATGCTCTCCTCCCCTACAAAATTTTCCCTTTCAAGCTTGTTCCAGGTCGGGCGGAAATTAATCGATTTTCCTTCACTTTCCTCTCAAAACATGGGAAAAAAACACAAAAAAAAGGAAGCAGGAAATTGATCCTACGTTGGGAAGTTTGGATAGAGATCCTATCACCAAAGCGACTCTAATTGGATTACGTGGGAGGCGGGGATCATTTAATGACTGTCGCATATTTACGTGTTTCTTTTTTTGTTTCTTTTTTTTTTTGTTGGTAATAATTACTGCACGTTTAATCGATAGAAGTTCACCGAGTGGGCAAAATAATTGAGTGCGTCACTGTACAGGGGGAAATACATACAAACGGACAAACACGTACATAAATACATCTATCTTTGGCACACACCAACACACACTCTCCTCCTCAGACATCCGACTTTTGCTCCATTTCTCCCTTTCTCTCTCTAGCTCTCGTTCTCTCTAGCTTGCCCGCTCTCTTATTCATGATTTATTTTTATCACAGTTTGTCGAACAACATGTATTTCTCGGCCGGATCTATCTGCTAGATACTCTCTACGTTTTTGCTCGACATCCTATAAGCCATCAACTTGGCTTAAAATGTTGCATAGTTCAGTTGCTTTGAATGCCGCACGTGCGGCCATGTCCACTGTGTGTGAGCGCCTGGTTTTTTTTTTTAGCCTTTTAAATTTAAATTCCGTCAGCGATTAGTCAATAAAGACCTGCTGCGGAGTCGTGAGTCATCAGAGCTTTAAATTCAACACTTTCGTCAAGCGGCGGAAGCATGACAACAAACTAAATTTGTACGACGACAATCATACCCAGGCATATTTAAAGCAAGTGCAGGGAGGGTATATCGGTACAGTCTGTAGTGAGGTTTTACCTGTAGGGGTATTCTCGGAGTTCTAAGATCTTAAAGGATCTAAAACTTAAGTATATCTCTCCCTATTTCCAAGACTAGAATGAGAAATATATTATTTTAGTCATTTTTTTCACACAAAAGTAATTTTGTTCTGTAACTTGAAAGGTGTTTTTAGTTAGCCTTCTTTTTAAAAATTCATAATATACAAGAAAATGTTTTAAAAAACCTATTCGAATTGATACATATATTATTTTTCTAGCTTAACCCTTACATATCCTAAAAGTCAGATCAATTTACTGAAGTTTAGAGTTTATGCAACTTTATAAATGTGATAAACATACTTAAAAACGTTTTTTTTTTTATATTTTATATGAAAATGTTTTAAAAAACCTATACAAATCGATAGAAATATTATTTTTCTAACTTCAAGCTTATGTATCCCAAATTTCAGATCAATTTACAGAAGTTTAACCATTGTATCAACTCTATAAATGTGGTTAAAAGTATTTAAAATCGTTTTATCAATGGGATAATATGAAGTATCATTTTCTTTTAGGTCAAAGTTTCCATGTCCTAAATTTCAGATCAATTTATAGATGTTTAACCATTTATCCAACTCTATAAATGTGATTAAACGTACTTAAAAACGTTTTAATAATAGGATACAATGAAATATAATTTTCTTTTAGGTCAAAGTTTCCCTGTACCAAATTTCAGATCAATTTATAAAAGAATATTTTAAAGATATGTTTGTAGATCCTAGAGAGTGCTTATATACCCTCTCCCATATATTCTCACTCCTTCAGCAAATTGAGTAACAGAAATTCGCACTGCCTTAACATTTGCCTGTAACTTGTGTTGTGCAATTTCCGCTTTTGTGGTGGAATGTAAGCTGAATAACAGCGTTAATCCACAGCAGAAGCCTGTTGTCAAGTCAGGTGTTTGTCTGATAGATAACGGTTTAAGGTTTACTGTGACACAGAAAAAAATAAATATAAACTAATGCCCCCGTTTTTACATTCTAATTTATTTGCAGAAAAAAAGCCATTTGAAAGCAACTTTTGAGCGGCATTATCGAACTGTGTGTGGCGTATTTTATTAGTTTTGTGAAGTAACCGAAAACAAAAACAAAAAACAAACAAAATGTCGACAGTCGATAAGGAAGAACTGGTCCAGAAGGCTAAGCTGGCCGAGCAGTCAGAGCGGTAAGTTAATGGTTTCTCGATTATTAAATAAATCCATAAATAAACTCGCTGGAAGATGGTCATAACTTAGGAATTTAAAGGAGATATTACTATTCTTAAAGGGGATATGGATTGTATCTTTAATAATAATGAAAAACTAGAAAGGTTCTCTAAGTAACAACTTTATAAAGGTTCCTAATTTATATTTATAAATATTCTTTTAATTTAAACCCAATTAATACGGGGTTTTAATGTTTATCGCTTTGTGAAAACATCATGCATTGTTTTCTTTTGAAGATAAACATCTTTAAATGCATTTTTCCCTCTTAAGATATGACTTATCTTTATGATTAATATATTTTTCTTTGCTTAAATGACTAATGGAATTATTTTTTTAACCCATTGCAGCTACGATGACATGGCCCAGGCCATGAAATCCGTCACAGAGACCGGCGTTGAGCTTTCAAATGAGGAAAGAAATCTTCTCTCCGTTGCCTACAAAAATGTGGTCGGTGCCCGCAGGTGAGTTCGATGTGGACCACAATCCTGCTCCTACTCCTCCTCCCCGTCCTCCTATTCCCACTCCTCCTCTAATTAGACTAAACTAAGCTTTATGTTTTAACCCCGCTCCCCGTTTTATTTGTATCGCTCAAACCAGGTCATCGTGGCGTGTCATCTCCTCCATTGAGCAGAAAACCGAAGCATCCGCTAGAAAACAGCAGCTCGCCCGTGAGTACAGAGAGCGTGTGGAGAAGGAGCTGCGGGAAATCTGCTACGAAGTTCTGGTAAGTGTCTGCGCAAGTCTCCTGCTCACTCTGACTCTGACTCTGACGGATTTATGGGGTTGTAATTGGTCCATCTAATTATTTTTTGATACACACTCGCCTCGCCTCGGCTTGGGTGTTTGTCCAAAGTGACGGTTAAGCCTGGGAACCTGTCAGTGGACTAAAAATATATATATTTTGTATATATATATAAAAGGCAAGCCACCCCTGCCTCAGCTCAGATGTTGTTGGGTGGGTTCTGGCGGTGTGAAACCCCTGGGTTTTGTCTCCCCCCCTTTTTCTGCTCTTCTCTCTGTCTTCTTGCTCTAGTGAGAAATATAAAATTTGTTACAATCAATAAATCTATTTTTAAAATGAATACGAGAAGAACATTTTCCATCCATTTTCCCCCACACACACACACACACAGAGGTATATGGAATTTATTGGCATCAGAGAAAATATAGACCACGGTTCAGGGTTGAACTTGGGCAAGTGGATTTTCCCACATCCCTGTCACACCCTCTGATTGGTGTTCTTATATTAGATTAAACTCAGCTTGAGCCTTTGATGGGTTTTTGAAATGGAACCAAGTATGGGAGGGGGAGGGGAAGCCAGGTGGGCTTACCTGGTTAATTCTTGTGCATAATTGAACGGAAATTAATTGAAGCACTTGTGTTTTGGTTTACAGGGACTTCTGGACAAATACCTTATTCCAAAAGCCAGCAATCCCGAAAGCAAGGTGTTCTACCTGAAGATGAAGGGTGATTATTACAGGTATTTAGCCGAGGTTGCCACAGGAGATGCACGCAACAGTAAGTATCAAGACGCTCAATCAATCAATCATATCAATATATACCCGATACACCCAATTGATATATGATAACCAATATATAAACCAATCTTGCAACCACAACAGCCGTTGTCGATGACTCGCAAACCGCTTACCAGGATGCATTTGACATTAGCAAGGGTAAAATGCAGCCAACACATCCCATCCGTTTGGGTCTGGCCCTTAACTTCTCTGTTTTCTACTATGAGATTTTGAACTCGCCAGACAAAGCTTGCCAATTGGCTAAACAGGTTAATACCACCACCAACCAACCAAACGAACCCGAGATTAATCGAAATGTTTATATGGCAAAGCGGCGAAAAGCAGAAGCAGGGCATTCCTCATTCTCCATTGATTTAATTATTTATATTAGTGTTGTTTTTTTTTCGTATTAATTAAGTTCTTTTAACCTTATTTTTGGTATTTGTTTCTCTTTTTACTTTTTTACTTGCATAAATCAAATCTCGTGTGTAAATCGCGTGTAAAGCCGTCGTTGAGGACTCGAAAAAAGCCTATCAGGAGGCGTTCGATATTGCTAAAACCAAAATGCAGCCAACACATCCAATCAGATTAGGTTTAGCACTCAACTTTTCCGTCTTCTATTACGAAATAATCAATTCACCAGCGAGGGCTTGTCACTTAGCTAAACAGGTTCAGTTCAAAACTTATACATATGTCACACTTTTGCGATGTATACTTAATGACTTAACTTAATAACCCCCTCGCTTTCGATTCTAATTCCCACAAATACTAAACCTTAATTCAAATGGAATTCGTATCTTTGTTGTGTTTGTGACTAAACTGAGTGAGATTTCCAGAGCGTTTACTAAAATCAAACTAAAAACAAGCTTTAAAATCCCTGAAGGAGTTTCAAAAGTTGTTTCCTTGCCTTACCTATCACATTTCTGTGCTAATTAAAGGCTATTAAAATATTCTCTTACTTGAGCCCTGAATTTTCCATAGAAATTTGAAACTTTCAGCAGATACAACAAAACTTTATGAAACGCCTCCACTTTCCTCCAACCCCTTGGAAAATTGCATGAAAAGTTTGCCTGTGAAACAAACTTAATCTTTGCGGCCTTTGCTGGTGAAACACTTTTTTAGTTTTTTTTTTATTTACTTTGTAGTTATGGTTAAAACAAACATAAACGTAATTGCTATGTTTGTGAAATCAATTAAAATGGCGCCAAAAAGTATGCTACAAAATGTGTTACCTGAATTTGGAAGCCTAAATATTTATGGCATACTTTTAGAGAGCTATTTTAAATTATTTTAAAGCCATGGCAATACTTTAGTACCTCTTCTATATCTTTTTACAATTTTTATTTATGATTTACACACACACACATTTTTTATGCTTTTAAGTTTTAGTTTCAATGAAGTTGTTTTTTAGTGAAGCCAACAAAAAAATCAGAATGTACGAATGATGAAACCTAACGCCAAGTTTGAAAATGCTTTTGTTATTACAAAAAAAAAAACGTTTGCATATTCCGCCTTGCCACAAACATTTCCTTTAATTTTAAAACCCAAAAAGAATGCAATTTAATAATTATTAATTATTATCTGTACAGGCGTTCGATGATGCGATAGCCGAGCTGGACACACTCAACGAGGACTCCTACAAGGACTCGACACTCATCATGCAACTGTTGAGGGACAACCTGACCCTCTGGACCTCCGACACCCAAGGCGACGGCGATGAGCCACAGGAGGGCGGTGACAACTAACCAAACAACTAAGCAAAAAAATGTTTCCTTTTTGACTATGCAAATATTATTCAGTAATACAAAAACAAACAAAACCAGAAACAACAAAGAGAAACAAATATTATAAAAAAAGCAAGAAAGAAAGAAAGAAAACGCAAAACCAGCAAACAAGCAAAACAATTTGAAATGAAACGATAATCCAGGCGAGAGAAGAGAGCAGGCAGAAAGCGCGAACATTTGAGATACATTTAAGGATGATGAGCAGCAGGATGCTTCTGTTCATTTGAGGCTGATTGGCTGGTTACTCTCTCTTCCTCTCGATGTCGCTTTTTTTTTGTGCTTAGCCGGAGGAACTCTTCTCTTCTCTTTTTCTGGAGAAGAGTTAGAGATACATAGCCACACACCACACACACACACAGAGAGATGTGCCGGCCGATCTGATTCAAAAAATGTAGCTGCAGGAACTGCTTAAAAGAAAGAAATACAGAGAGAGAAAAAAATACAGCATCGCAGCGGAATGTGAATGTGAATGAGAATGGTGGACCGAGCGGATACGGAGTATCTTGGAGTTTTGGCGATAGGATTTTTCCGGTTTTTTGAATCAAATTAATCTAGCAGATAATTCGTCGTAATTGTATGTGTGTTTTTTTCCCCCGCTCCAAACTCTCGAGAGCCTCCGTCTTGCGCTCGCCATTGCGATGCCTCGTTGTGGATTTGCTCCTTACAAAAAAAACAAACAAACAAACAAAACAAATAAATAATATTCCTAACTGTATACACAAGCAACAAGCTACATGAAATGAGAGATATAATTCGGTTTATTATACGTTTTTTTGCAACAAAGTCCAAATTAATTATTTAATTTTTCGTATGGCAAGAACAGCAAGCAAGCAACAACAACAACAACAACCAAGCGAACCAAATGAGAAAAACAAACAAAAATAAAAACAAAAACTTATGTATTATTTGTAATTCTTTTTCTAAACAAATAAAACCAAAAAAAACCTATTTTCCAATTCGTTATTATTATTATTTAAATTTGAATTTAAGTTTGTACCCCCACCCCCCAACCACACAGACACCGACACACACACACAGACAGTGACACAGGGTTGCATTTGCGGCAACTGGTTCAAAAATCCCCCTTGAATCACAAGCAGCAGAAGCCGCAGCAGGAACCATATCTCTGTTACGAGGATCGATTGTGGAGAGAACGGATGAATACAGATATAAAAAATAAAAATAAATATAATAATTGTTCATTGCTATTTTTTATACATGTCTTACATAAAACAAAAAAGGGTTAAAATCTACAATTGCAAATTTCTTTGTTGTTTTCTCTTGGTATAAACAATTGTGAAAAGCATAACTCATTATAATACATACATATAAATATATTACCACATATATCCCGAAAAAAAAACTGTCTGTCAAAAGGAGGATTTTTTGTAAAGAAAAAGGCACCCGGGGAAATCACTTAATTTTATTTATATTTCCAATGTGTGCAACATATACGGCTAATGGCACGAGTTTTATTGTGCGCCAACTTTAAAACATTTTAACATATATATTTCCCACTTTTTCTCGCCAAGGAAACGGCCACCACATTGTTCCTAGTTTCCTCACAATTTAAGCATTTCTTTTCTTCCATAAAATTAACGACTTCCCCGGCCTGAAAGAGAGCGATTTTTCTTGAAAAATATTACGCAAAAAACAAAAGTCAGCAATGGAAAATAATACTAAAAAACAAGATTGAATCAAAATACATAAATATTGTAAACTAAAAACAAAAAAACTATTCAAACTTTTCATTTACATACAAGACAAAAGACAACTTTGCATGTGTATTGAAACAAACCAAAGCAAAAAATATATATTATTGTCCAACAGAAAACGGTAAACATAACATACAGAGCATATGTATGTATGATAAAAGTAAATGTATATTTTCGCAATTGAATTTATCGCTATATTATGAATGTGAGGAATATAAAACCAAAAAAAAAAACCAAACAAAAAAATAAATATATATTTAAATAAATGAAACACTTTTTTGCCGCAACGCTAATAAAGTCGAATCCCAGAAGAAAATATATGAAACTAATAATAATAATAATATTGTGAAACTGCAATACACACATTCATAAAAACAAACAGAGTAAATGACAAAAACAAAAAAAGAAACCAGATGAAAAAAAATACCGGGTGTAGGCGTAAATTGTATGCATATATAACAGAGGCAAAGATTGATGTATGAGTGGAATATTTAAGTTTATTGAAATTACAGTTTCTTAATTACCAACAAAAAAACAAAACAAAATAAATAAATAATACAAAAAAAGAAAAAACACAACACATCTTTCCTTCAACGGGTCCCCTTTGATTTTAAAGTCAATAAATATCATTAAAAAAAAATGGGATTATTCAAAATATAGGAATATTGGCAAAAACCTACCAAAAATGCACGATATTTAGAGTCAAAATTCACGTTTGGCATGCCTTTAATCAAATTTCGAGTTTTAACTAAATTTAAACCTCTGTAAGTGGCTGTATTTTCCAAATATTTCAGTATTTTGAGTGCTCTCTCTTCAGCCACCTTTTAGAACTAAATGGACAGGTGGTGTTACCAAACCAAAATCAGCAATTCTATCATATTCCTTCATCCCGAAATTACTTAACCGGAAATCCAAGTCAAAAGGTAAGAAAGAAGTTAACCTATAAATGGTATACACTAGATTTTTGGTCTATTAGTTAGATAATCAGTTGAGAGGGTGCCACAGTGGGAACTCCGAAAAGGACTCTAAAGATGGCAACCCCTTTTCGAACTGTACTAAACCCAAACCCAATGAGGATTTCTTCCGATATAACCAGAGTTATTTCGAGCCCGTACTCCTTAAGGATTTTAATAAAAGGACTGCAATTAACAAATGTAGTAAAACACTTGAAGAGCTGAGAAAAGGTATGAGAACGCTGCAGGATATTGTTGATTGTTGCCATCCTCTAATGCCCTATGTAAGTTAAGATATTTCGATATTTTTTATATATATATGTAGATATATTTATCTAGCACTTGTCTAGCTTTTGTCTCTGTATTTGTGATGAATGGATTTTTTTTGGGCGAAAGTCAAACTTTAAAATACGATTCTATTTCCTTCAACAACTTAAGGTTTTTAAAAGAACTAAGCTTTAAAACATTTTTATAAAAAAAACGTACATATTTTGCCTTTTTTTTAAAGGGAAATATCTCTTTTATCACTAAAACTTTTAAAAGAAATAATCTCTAAACAATTTTTATAAAAAACGTGTATATTTTGCCTTTTTTAAAGGAAAATTCCTCTTTTATCAAAGGCCTTTTTTAAATTCTAACTGTTTAAAGTCAAAATCTTTATCGATAACAAACTTACTGAGAACAGCGCCTAATTTTCACCATACATTTCCCCTTGTATATTATCGAACTTTTAGGTACGCCTTTGCTGCGTTTACCTGTATATATCAATCCCCCAATCTGATCTCCCCTCATAATTTAAACCCAGTCAAAATAGTCTGTTTATTTTAGTTAATTTTTTTTTAAAGAAAAAAGAACAAGATTTGCTTTAAAAAGTAAAGAAATAAAAACGGTTACTATTCAAAGTTCATATATCGATAGCGCACTCACACACACACAGGCACCCCACCCATCCACCGATAACTGCGCCAATTTCTCCCATTCCCAACGGTGAAAGCTCTCGAAGCTTTTACTCGCCCAATTGGCCACCAGCTGATCAACAGCTGACTTCGCTTGACACACATACTAGTAAGTGGGTCGAACGTAAACAAACCGAGAGTCCAATTGGTTAAACGCCTTTTTCCGCTCGTTTCGACTCGCGAAAAGTGTTTTATAACTGATAATACCAGCCACAGCCAACCTTCGGGACAATAAACTACAATAGTTTGTGAACAGTTAGATATCCAGGGATTTTAACCACGCAACGCTGACATTGCATCAGTACGCACTTACAGCCTGTCTGCGTACGTCCGTGTGTGTGTGTGAGTGTTGTGTATGTATATGTATGTTGTCTGGCCAAAAGGTCGTTTCAAGGTTACGTCAAAAGCAAAAGCGAAACTTGTGAATACTCGTGAATATATATTCGCTAGTAACTGAAAAGCCACGGAACAGAGCGGAAAGGAACAGTAGTATTTATAGCCACTTTGGATATAACATTTACCCAGCTCCAGCTGTAGTTCTCTCGGTTCGAGGAAATAGTTGGTTGGAAAGAACAGGGAAAGCCTTTCTTTCCCGGAGTGTGCTGTGCTGTGCTGTGTGTGCGTTACGTTATATACCGTTAATATCCAAAATACAGATAGAAAGAGAAAGACACAGTGAATAGAAAAATTTTAGAACAATGAATTCGGAAATTAATCAACGCTTCCTGGCCCGCGGCTCCCAGAAGGACAAGGGCCTGGCTGTCTTCACCAGCGGCGGGGATTCCCAGGGCATGAATGCAGCTGTCCGCGCCTGTGTCCGTATGGCCATTTACCTGGGATGCAAGGTGAGTTGAGTAGAGTAGCAAGTGGTGACCTCTGTCAAGTACTTTCCACCCCCACAAGCTGTGGGAACCAGCATCTTTCCCCATTAACCCCTTACCACTGTTGTCGCTGCTGGAATTTACGTATTATATGATGCACGATGATGTATAGTAACTGGCTTATCAGCCGGTCGGGCGGCAGCACGAGAATATTAGGTGTTAAGCCAGTTAGATAATCTCCTGCCCCCTAATCGGTGCCGAAATAAATGAAAAAGAAAAAGAAATTCTTTGCGGCAACGAAACGAATCAAGAAAATATATGTGTATATGCGCACATTGACATTGGGTTTATTTCGGGCCACTCACATGCGATTTGTGTCTTCTTTTCGGCTAATTTGTTTCGTTTTTAGTTGTTGTGTCGCTCTTAATTTCTTTTTAAGTTCTTTTATTTACGCCCTTCTTGGGTGGGTTTAATTAGTTTTATCAGAAAGTATACTTTGTATTTAATTAAAAAATTAAAGCGTTAGTTTGAGCCTTGTCAGCTTCTTGATTCGTAAGAGCTTAAAGGGGAGCTTTGAAGGAGACTCCAGCCTAGCTGATTTAGCCATTTCCGTTTATTAGAGCTGGAAAAACAAAAATTTTAATCGATCTATAATCGATTATTGAATACAAAAACTTATCCGTTATTTAGAGGTGGAAAATATCTGTTATGTCCGTTATGACCATTTATTAGAGCTGAAAGCACATAAATATTAATCGATTTATAATCAATATTTAGATTCAAAATATGTCCGTTTATTAGAGCTGGGAAAACATCACTATTTATCGATTTAAAATGGATTTTGTATTTAAAAATATGTTCTTTAATAAGTGCTGGGAAAACATCAATTTTAATCTACTTATAATCTATATTTGCTTTCAAAAATATGAATTAGAGGTGTGAAAACATCAGTATTCATCGATTTAAAAACATGTCCTTTAATTAGAGGTGGGAAAACATCAATGTTCATCAAATTAAAATCAATTTCTTTCATAAGAAATTTTAACAAACTTTATTATTATTCATTTCTACCGTTTTTCTGTCAGTTTCTATGTAAGTTACACCTATATCCTTTAATTGCCATAGCAACAACTAAATTTTATTATAACCACAAGAGCATACAATATTCGACTTGTAATATTAGCTTTTTCCTTTAGGTGTTTTCTTTATTTTATTATTTTTTGTGTAACATTTTCTGGCTTAAGTTCGTCTATTCGGCGCTCCTTTTCGCCCTCTAAATATGCAAATACTTAAGCAATTGTTCTTGATTGAAATTGATTAAAATCTATTTCTTTGAATTCAATTTATTGAGGGTCAATGAAAGTGAAAACTATGACACGCGACAAAAGGCAATTTGTGCTTCATATAGAAAATATGTATATGTATGTATATATGCATATAAATATTTTATGAGTTTAGGCCAAGACACATTTCTGATTAAAATTCTGGCAAGGTGCTTAGTGATTCAAATATGTTAACTGCTTATAGGAATTGGGGAATCTATTAGTGTTTACTCATCATTATGAACCATTTAAGCTTTTAACTTTTCAATGGATGAGAATAATAATTAGTTATCAAGTTATAAATCCTGGTTGAAGAAATATAGTCCACATTTCATGCTTTCATTGCTCTCTTTTATCATCTTCACTTTTTTTATCTTATTTGTTATAGTTTTCATTCTGTTAATTGAAAAGTCACGGTCTTAGGAGTGTGGAAATTAATTAAAATTAATTTTAGCCAGAAATGGCTTGGCATTAAATTGTGATGATGTCATATTTTATAGAGAAATGTAATATATTGTCTGTTCTGCCCAATATAAGGTTTAGTTTCAACTGAAAGATAATTTTTGGTATAAGATATAACTGGATTTCACCACATTTAAGGCAGTTTACAATTTTTTGAAGACTGTATATTAACTTCAATAAATCTTTATAATGTTATTTCCTATTTAAAATATTTTTCTATTGCTAAAAAATAATCTAATTTATGATTAAGACCCTATTTCCCTCATTCTCAATTTAATTTTCGTATGGAATATATTTTAAACTATTTTTAATCCTCCCTTCAAGGTCTACTTCATCCGCGAGGGCTACCAGGGAATGGTGGATGGCGGCGACTGCATTCAGGAGGCCAACTGGGCCTCTGTGTCGTCCATCATCCATCGCGGTGGCACCATTATTGGCTCCGCTCGCTGCCAGGACTTCCGTGAGCGTCAGGGCCGCCTCAAGGCCGCCAATAATCTGATCCAGAGGGGTATCACCAATCTGGTGGTGATTGGAGGTGATGGCTCCCTCACCGGCGCCAATTTGTTCCGTCAGGAGTGGTCCAGCCTGCTGGATGAGCTGGTCAAGAACAAGACCATTACCACCGAGCAGCAGGAGAAGTTCAATGTGCTGCATATTGTGGGATTGGTAGGAATATCCTTTAAAATCCCTGTGAGCTTATTAATTAATGATTTCTCCCCAGGTGGGCTCCATTGACAACGATTTCTGTGGCACGGACATGACCATCGGCACGGATACGGCCCTGCATCGCATCATTGAGGCCATCGATGCCATTTCCAGTACCGCTTACTCACATCAGCGCACCTTCATCATGGAGGTCATGGGTCGTCATTGCGGGTAAGTGAAAGGAGCTAGCCGGATTTAGTGCCTAAGTGTTCAAGTGATTAAATGGGGATCTCAGCTAATGTACCTGCACCTGAATAAATATATATCCCTAGCTACCTGCCGGTGGTGGCTGGCATTATCTCCGAGGCAGACTACGTATTTCTGCCCGAGTCTCCGCCGCCGCAAGATTGGCCCGATCGACTTGTCCTCAAGTTGGAACAGGCAAGCCTCCCAATCAAACAAAAAGATGTTGAATGTCGCGCACATTTCTCTGTCGATCGATCCGGTCCTTAGTGTCCTTAGTGTCCGCCCCCTCCACCCGAGAATCCCTCCCTTGTCTCACCCCTCTCTTGACTAATATTATCTTGTAATGTATCTATTGCAGCTATTTAGCTCTTGTGGGCGGACTGGCGTGCGAGGCGGATTTCATATTCATTCCCGAAATGCCGCCCAAGGTCGACTGGCCAGACAGGCTCTGCTCCCAGCTGGCCCAGGCAAGATGCTGCTCTTATATCCCATTCACAGGCTGCACTGAGCATAAAGTTTTGAAGTTTTTGGGGGCAAATGTTCTCGAAATTTAAATCAGCATTTCAAAATAATTATTTAAAAGCTAAAAAACACCAAGTTTTTAAGGAAAAAACCTGAAATAATATCTTAAATTCTAAATTTAAGCTGAAGAAATGTTGTAATGATGTAAATTTCAAAGAATAATTAGGAGTTTATCAATGTTGATTTAAAATTCAATTGAAATGGTGTCTAAAAATATGCAATAATGTGGAAATGTACCCTTTCTACTTTCTGTAGCATACTTTTGGGCACAGTTTCCGTGGATATTAAGTCCATAGCACTTTCTTGGGCATCTCTGCAGTGGTTCGAAATAAAATTAAAATTTTAAAAAGATTTTAAAGCTAGTATAATTATTTTTTAGAGTTCTGATATGCAAAAAATCAATAAAAATTTAAAAGAGAATATTTCCCGAGTGTAGATAATGCCTTAAACAACAACTCAGTGCAGCTGTTGTGGCTTTTTTTTAGATAAAAGCATACGTAGTGCATTGGTACCTTAGAGTACTATTTTTTTACAAACAACAAAAAAAACTACACATGCCATAGAAAAAAGCCTTTTCTTAATTTCCGCTTACCTGCACACCCACACACACACACACGAATGTCTTTCTCCGAATACCGAACCGCGCGAGATATGGAATGAAAACTGCACAGTTAATGTCAATATGTCCCTCCCGCCCCAAGCATCCCCCAATCATATTGTAACTAATATT
>JAEIIU010057120.1:34278-56265 GCA_018874675.1 Drosophila baimaii | reverse complement strand
CATTTGTAAAAACATCTATTTTTTTTATTTCTGTTGTATTTAATCTTTTATTTTTTTAGTTACTTAGCCATATCGGCAGCCATAGCCACAGAGGCTGATTTTATGTTCATACCCGAGGAGCCGGTTTCGGTGACATGGCAGGACGAGATTTGTCTCAAGCTGCAGCAGGTCAGGCCTAGAGTTCGCTACACCGCAATTTACTCTCACTTTTTCCTATTTAATCCTGGTTGAAATTGTTGAAATTTCCAAAATTTTCTATTGCTTTAATTATTTTTGGTCTTTCCATGGCGATAAAAAGAAAAGCTTCAACAGCTATTTGATTTATTTGTTTCTGGGTCTTTGGGTCTCTTTGTGTTTTCTCCTTTTTCTTTGTGTGTGCTCCTCATGATGTCATCGAGCTCCTTTATTAACCACTTCCCAAATCCACTAAAACACTCATACTCGTTTAATCGACCTGTATATCTCCATCTCCATCTACATGTATTATTTACTGTCTTTTAATGACTTTGTGACTGTTTCTGCTTACGTAAAGGCATTTAATCGCAAAACAGTGCGTTTCATAGCATTGAAAAAGTTTTAATAACATTTTACATTATAGTACATGCTCATTTTAAATGATAAAAACACTTTGTTAAAATTTTCATTAAAATCTGCCAACTATATTTGATAGCTACCATATGAAAATATATGTGAAACAGGGTGTTTCGTGTAATTTATTCTCTTAGTATCAAAATCTTGTTTAATAAATAATAAATTATCTGCAAGGATATATCAAATTCGGCTCCGCTCCAAGATAGGTTTTCTTACTTGTTTTTAGTTAGCTTAATTTCAATAAATATTTATTTATATTATTTATTTGTAAAAGAATATTAAACATAGTTTAATTTATAATAAATTCTTAGCCATTTCTCATGAAAATATGAATGCAAGCATATCTCTTATCATAAACCTATTTATAAATTACTTGAATCGAAGACAGTATAAGCAAAGACTCTCTACTTACTAAGACGCCGAACGCCATACGTTTTTTTTTTGCACACATTCTTTTTCATTGTGTAGGACATAGCGCAACGTCCTAGCAAAGACGGTTGCCATGGAGACAGTGAGAGCGCGCTCTCTGCCGCTCGATTTAAATATAATAAGTTCTGAAACGCACTGTAAACATACCTCACTGCCTCACAGTTTGTCCAACATTATATGATTATATTATAATGTCAAAGCACACATCAAATAAAACACATCCCAGAAAAGATGTTGTCCATCTTTCATCAGTTGTTTGTTGCTCTTGTTGTAGTTTTTTATCATACTCACAATTATTTAAGAAAAAACATATAAATTAATATATTATTTATTAAAATCCTTAACAGGAGCGCTCGGCTGGCCAGCGCCTGAACATCGTGATCGTGGCCGAGGGCGCCATGGATCGTGAGGGACATCCCATTACCGCCGAGGATGTGAAGAAGGTGATCGATGAGCGTCTGAAGCATGATGCTCGTATCACGGTCTTGGGTCATGTGCAGCGCGGTGGAAATCCCAGTGCTTTCGATCGTATTTTGGTGAGTAATTATGGCAGAGAACAGCTTCGTGAGTCTTCGGCAAAAGCCGACTGCCTCGAGGTCCTTAGGTGCTCTACCTGGGCACCCCTGACTTAAATAATTTCTTAAAATAAAATGAAAACCTAAAACTAAAACTCTTTTTCCTTGCAGGCCTGTCGCATGGGCGCCGAGGCCACTCTGGCTCTGATGGAGGCCACCCCGGAGTCAGTGCCGGTGGTCATCTCCCTGGACGGTAACCAGGCTGTGCGCGTGCCCCTGATGGAGTGCGTGGAGCGCACTCAGGCTGTGGCCAAGGCCATGAAGGAGAAGCGCTGGGCGGACGCTGTCAAGTTGCGTGGCCGTTCCTTCGAGCGTAACCTGGAGACCTACAAGATGTTGACGCGCTTGAAGCCGCCCAAGGAGTGCTTCGATGCCGATGGCAAGGGCATTGAGGGCTATCGCCTAGCTGTGATGCATATTGGAGCTCCCGCTTGCGGCATGAATGCCGCCGTGCGCAGTTTCGTCAGGAATGCCATCTACAGGGGCGATGTGGTGTATGGAATCAATGACGGTGTCGAGGGTCTCATTGCCGGCAATGTACGCGAGCTGGGATGGTGAGTGGGAGCTATTATTTAAAGAGGAATCTGTTTTAATAGGTTTATCCTTTTTCAGGTCCGATGTCTCTGGCTGGGTTGGCCAGGGCGGCGCCTATTTGGGCACCAAGCGCACCCTGCCCGAGGGCAAGTTCAAGGAGATTGCCGCTCGCCTCAAGGAGTTCAAGATCCAGGGTCTCCTGATCATTGGTGGCTTTGAGAGTTACCATGCTGCCGGACAGATTGCCGATCAGCGGGACAACTATCCGCAGTTCTGCATCCCCATTGTGGTGATCCCATCGACGATTTCCAACAATGTGCCCGGCACTGAATTCTCGCTGGGCTGTGACACGGGTTTGAATGAGATTACCGAGATTTGTGATCGCATCCGTCAGTCGGCGCAGGGCACCAAGCGCCGGGTCTTCGTCATTGAGACAATGGGCGGCTATTGCGGTTACCTGGCCACCTTGGCTGGGTTGGCCGGTGGTGCTGATGCTGCCTACATCTACGAGGAGAAGTTCTCCATTAAGGATCTCCAGCAGGATGTCTATCACATGGCCTCCAAGATGGCCGAGGGCGTGTCGCGTGGTCTGATTCTGCGTAACGAGAAGGCCAGCGAGAACTACAGCACGGACTTCATTTACCGCCTGTACTCGGAGGAGGGCAAGGGCCTGTTCACCTGCCGCATGAACATCCTTGGCCACATGCAGCAGGGTGGCTCGCCCACACCCTTTGATCGTAATATGGGCACCAAGATGGCCGCCAAGTGCGTCGACTGGCTGGCCACACAGATCAAGGCCAATGTGGATGCCAATGGTGTGGTCAACTGCAAGGCTCCGGACACGGCCACACTGCTGGGCATCGTGTCCAGGCAGTATCGCTTCTCGCCGCTGGTGGATCTCATTGGGGAAACCAACTTTGAGTGAGTAGAGGCTAGGGATACCCTTTAAATACATATATTTATGGTTTTTTGTACGTGTTTTTCCCTCAGTCAACGCATCCCTAAGAAGCAGTGGTGGCTGCGCCTGCGTCCCCTGCTGCGAATCCTGGCCAAGCACGATTCGGCCTACGAGGAGGAGGGTATGTACATCACCGTCGAGGAGGAGTGTGACACCGATGCCGTCGCCTAAAAAGGGGGAGCAATATGTGACCCACGCTTCCTGCTCTCCACGCTCTACCCCCCCATCGCTGCATCCTCAGGCCAACGAGTCATCTCTTTGTTCTCCTCTTTCCGCACCCTCGAATCTGTCTCAATGTACGCTTTTTGAGTTGTTCTTTTTTGGCACCACATCCGAGCTATATATGTATCTATATCCTATATATATATATATACGTATATATTTTTATGTGTATCCGCTTTCGTTTTCGTATCCGCATTATGGTTTTAACGTTTACGATCCGACGCGAAGAGGTGATCCATGACAGCAGCAGCAGCAGCGGCACAGCATACGAAAGTATTTCATCATACATACACACACATACGCACAAATACATAATTTATTTATATATATTGCCCGCCAGTCGATTTTCTTATGATTTTCTTTGTTCTTCTTCAACTTTTTATTCGTGTCTCGAATTTTGAGTTTTGAAAAGCCGTTAACAGTTGATTCTACATTGCAGCCGTTCAACAGAGCTGTTAGCTGGACACCATTCGTATGTTATCTCTCGCGTACCTTGTTGGCAGCTATTAGGCGGCCCAACAAACAAACAAACAAAAAAAAAAACAAATTAAATTAAATGTTAAAAGTATTTACACAAAACAAAACAACAAATAACCGAATCTACGGAACAAAAATTCTCTCTTATCTGCAAGTGTTTTTCGAGTATTGTTATCGAACGAAAGCAATGAACTATATTTATATCGTGACGTGCTAAAATACATAATCAAAAAGGACCTGTAGGCACCAATTTAAGCGAATTTCTCTTTATTCCAGCGTACAATCTGGGTTGGAATTACTTAATTTTCAGGAAATGGTCAGAATTTGACTTTTGTGGAGTAAACACCAGATTATTGGTTTTTTTAGGTTCAGAAAATTTATTTTTGTGCCGTAAATCACAAGGATTATTGGGTTTTTTCGGTTCCAGAATATATTTTCTTTAGAATTTTCTTTTAAAAATAATGTTAACACACTGTTATTTAACAGCAATCAAATTCTAGGATGTGGCAACTCCATAAATTAAGAACAGAGCTTATTTAGCCAATTTCACCACCATTTAATCAATGTTTCCCACCCGTTTATTATGGTGGCTCTGCTATCACTACGTTGGGTTTCTTACATCATGTAGAAAAACCGTGTTACCCACCTATTTTTTATCAAAGTCATTCACCTTATGTATAAAACTCATTAACAGCTGATGTGGTCTTTACCCATTTTCTCCACCTTTTTGATGGCTGCTTACCACCGCTTCTAAAGTACTGGTCACACTAAAATCAATAATATTAGAGAATTTTGTCTTTTTCCAAGCTCAGCCACACTAACAAAAAACAAAAACAGTGAAAAAAATTTGTCAACGCGTTCGGTTCCCGAGCGCGGTTTCTTTGTTGTGTATTTTTACCGCTCGAAACATTCGAAAACTCGTAAAACTAACTAACTAAAGAGTGCTAAACTGTGCGAGCAAACCACAAATGCAATAATTTGTGCATAAAAGTGACAAATGAAAACGAAAGAAAGCTAGCAAGTTCCTGGGCGGCGTTCTATGATTTTGTGTTACAAAGAATTCTATATGTTTTGGTTTTTTATCCCGCCAGCTCATAACTAAACAAAACAGTGTTTAATAGGTTATCTGTGTAAAGTATGTGCTATTTATTATTGTTATTTTTAAACATGAAAATGCCACCCTCAATCGCGTCCTTTGCCACAGTGTGCGTGTAACGTGCGCCCTCTTGTATGCGTGTGTGTGTGTGTGCTTGTGCCTTTGTGTGTTGCAAACAAAATTGCCGCCAGCAAAAAAAAATTTGTTTATATTGTATTTGAAACGACAAAAAATTGCTGCACTAGCTCGTTTACCGTTAGAGCAAGAGCAAGAGATGAGAGAGAGTAAACACATTCAACATGTTGCAGTCACTAAAACTAAAACAAAAGCAAAGAAGCAAAAACAGCATCAGCAACAACAACAACAAGAACACAGCGGATCAGCTCTGCCGCTCACTCATTCGCTCCTCTTGCTGCCGCTCTCTCGAGTATTTTTGCCGTGTTTTGTTTTGATTTTCACACACACACTAGTTTAGTTGAGAGAGCAGCAGAAGCAGAGAGAAAGAGGCCGAGAGAGAGAGAGAGAGAGCAGTGATTTGTTTGTTGTATTTGCAATCTAATAAAATTCTGCCCTGTTTCTTGTTGTTGTTGCAGTTCTTTTTTTTGTGGATTAAAAGTCAAGCAATTATCAGTGCTAAATAAAAATAAACAAAAAATCGAAATCAAATTGGATTATCGCCGAGAAGAGAAGAAATAAGTAAGTAATATTTTACAAGTTTATCGCCTAATTATGTAGTTATTATGTTTTCTTCATATGATCTGCGTGGGTGGTTATACTATGTATTTGCATTTCGAAACCAGTTTTTGTGGTTTTTCTTCAAAAATTATACATTTCTGTTTTATTTGATAAGACCTTGGGGCTTGGCGCTGCGTGTGTAGAACTTCGTTTGATTGATGTTTTTATGCTTCGGCTCGGCTGTTCTTGTTGTTGTTGTTGTTGTTTCATCTCGTTAAAGCTCGAGTCAAAGCTCGCCTTTAAAAATAGATCAAGACCAGTTTTTGCGCGGCGCTTTGGAGTTGCCAAATAATTTCCTAAGCTGCGCCTGCAGTTTCTGTATTTTGTGTTATGCTTTTTGGTTTTTTCTTTTTCTATTTCTTTTTTTTGCTTGCCTGCATTGCCTAGAAAATGATGGATGTACAATTGTACAATGCTGCGATCTCGATGCTTGCTCTCTCTATCCCCCTCCCACTCATTCTTGCCTGCCGCTATCTCGCTTCCTCGCCGAAGTTGTCGGTTGAGTTTTTACGGCCGTGTCTCTCTCGCTTGTGTGTGTGCGTGTGTGTTTTCATTTATTTGCCTTTGTCTTTGGTCTGTTGACTTTGTTTTGGGATTCTCGCGCTCTCCTCGTCTCGGCTGCTGCTGCTTGCTGCTCTTCTTCTTTCACCTTCGATCCTTTGCCTTTGATTTTGATCCTTGTAGGTAGCAAGAGAGATAGCCTGCTCAATAGAGAGAGCAAGAGGGCGAGAGCCAAAGCAAGGGAGAGTTACCGTTGATTCATTCACCTCCATACTTATCTCAAAGATTCGAGTATCTTCTGCTACTTCAAAGAATCCAATTCAATAAGTATTTCGGACTGAAATTTTGTAATAAAATTGGTGGAGTTGAAGTAATAAAAGTGGTCACCTTTAGAAGCATAGAATTTTGAGAGGCCTGTCTTCTGAAGAATTCTTCTGATGCAATAAATTAATTTATTACAATTTAGCTATACTTTTATTTAGCTTTTTTCAATCTATAGATGAAATTGAATTAAATAAACATAAACATGACATTTGTTATTTATCCTTTTATGATTTAATACATTTTAAGGGGAAAGAATCCCTTTATTCTTTCTTTCTTCTTTAAAAAAATTCTTTATTCTTTAGGAATATGGTTATATAAAGATTTTAAATTAATTGAATTTTGCTTAAGGTACAAATAATAAAAAATCCTTATGGAAATAAAGACTTTGCGTAAATCGAATTTCTCTCTGTGACGCTATAATTCCCAATGTGTTCCGGCATAACATAGAATCGGTAAATTAAACATAAAATAATTACAGTTCAACGATAGCTCTCTTTCTTAGAGAAGTCTAGCTTGTATTTCTATTTTAATGAATAAATGAAGCCCAAGGATGTGTTCTTTGTGGCATATGTACCTGCTCCAATGTTAAGTTGCATTTGGGGAAAATTCCCGTTGAAGGTGCATTCCCGTGGAATGCCGAGTGAAAAGCCTGATCAAAAGTACCATGGCATACCCGAGGTATTTAAAATACTTTTCTTCATCACTTGATAAACAGTTTTATTTGTCCGCCTCGTCAAATGTCTTTTTTATTTATTTTTTGTTTTTGTATATTTTCGTTTGTATTTTTTATATGTTTTTATACTCGCCCTCCGCCGCCACTCCCTCTGTTCTCCGGGCATTTGTTTTGCCTCCTATTTCGTCTCTGTCTCCGCTTTTCGCCTCATTCTTCGAGTGGTCTAACATGTAATGTATGCTTTGGTCTTTAGTTTCTTTAGTTCGTCTTCAAGACACCGGAAGTTGTTGCTAGGCTGGAAAAAAAAGTTGTGTTTTTCCTCTGTGTGTTAAGTGTGTGTGTGTGTCGCCATCGCCATCTCTCTTGGCAGCTGTATTGCCATCTCTATCGGCCGGCAAGTGGCGCGTGTGAATGACCCAATTAAGCTGGAGATAACCCGGCCTAAGCTTCGGCTTCGTAGGTGGCTTTAAACTACTTGGCTGGGATGGGGATGGGATGGCCAAGGAGAAGAAGGCACCAGAAGCACCAGAACTCGCCAGACGAATACGAAAAAAAAGAGTTCACATCGAATATCGAATGTGAAGTTTGAACTGTAAACAGGTTTCCTTGGGCTCTCCTCGCTCCGTCTGCTGCAGTTGCACGGTACAGGTGCACTTGGCTAATGCGAATTGGCTGGATAGAGTAGAGAATAAATATAGCTACAGTACCTTAAATATCTTAAATGCGATATATCAACTGGTGACACAGTATCTGAAGTCTCTTAAATTCGTTATATCAACCCATGATCTTAATTATAAAATCGATTAGCTGCTTTATAAATCGATACTATATTTTATTTGTGTAAAACAGATATATACTACAATGTAATGCTTATTTTGTTTATGTCTATAACATGAAGTTTATAGGTATACCCAAGCTACATATATGTATGTATGTAAAATCAATACTCTCCTAATAAGTATATTTTTTTGATTTTTATAAAGTTCAGAAACTATTAAAAAGTATTTCCGGCTCTATATCATAGCAAAAATTTGGAAATAAATATATTTTATAATATGTTTCGATTATATAGATTTTTATATACTGGAAACTCATTATGAAGTATAATTAATCACCTAATATTTTTATTAAATTGATTCCGAAATACTTATCGATAGTTCTGCCACAATCTTTAGGCAGAAATTGAGTTCCTAAGCTTAATTAGACCAAAGACACTAAAATTACCAAACGAAAAATACCTGTGCAAAAAAAATCGTATGGCGTTCGGCATCTTAGTAAGTAGAGAGTCTTTGATTAGACCATTTTTGTGGAATCAATAATTTAAATCATTTTTAAATTTATTTATTTTTAAGTCAATGGAATTACTTTATTTCGCTTTAAAGAAGAATTTACATTAAAAATTCCATAACTTACCTAACTTACCTCTTATGATTTTTATAAGTCGATATCACTAGTTAGTCATCCTAGGGCCTTATTATAAATTATAAATTTCTTAAGAAAAAATTACCGCCTCAGATAAAAGTTTCAATAGAAATAGTTCTATATAGGTATAAGGCATCTTCATAAATCAGTATTTTTATTTAGAATACAGTTGATTAAAGACTTTACTTATCCAGGTCATAGATTAACCTATTTAAAACCCATAAATACAAGTGAGAACCTGTTAAAATTCCATATAATAACTCAATTCAACACCTAAATAACAAAAGGGTATAATTATATTGTAAAAGACTCATTAAAAACTAAGGCCTATAAAGAAATATATAAATAAAAATATAAATATATTTGAAATATAAATTTAATATAATAAAACCCCCATACAGTTTGCCTTAAGGAAGCCTCACTGTCTTTTGTCTGGTGTGCTTGCTTTATTTTGTCAGGCCAAACTCCTTTTCAGCATTTTTGTATTAAATATTTCGCACCATGTTCTGCATTTATTCGGATACGAGAGATCTCCCGAGGCTTCAGCTACAGCTCCACCTCCAGCTCCAGCTCTGGCTCCAACTCTCTGTCTCCGTCTCCATCCGCTGGCATATTTTGTCGTTGAGTCAGTTGGGGTCAATGCTGCTGCTGCTGTTGCTGCTGCTGCGGCCGCTGCCGCTGTTCCAAGTTAACTCTTTGCTCACTCACTCAACTCACTTTGCTTGGTGGCCAAAAACAGGTTTCCGCTTTGGCTGGAGCTTTTGTTGGTGGCTTTTTCGGGTTCGAGTTCGAGCCGCCTCACCCACAGTTGTATATTACTTTTTTTTTTTTCGTTCTTATATGGAATCCAGATCCCAACCCTCGAGAGAAACATCCCTTCCGTCGTGAACCGCCCTCGAAAAACAGGCAATCGCAACCTGAGACACTGGGAATGTGCGAGTGCAGATGGAACTGGGAATCGGTTGTTTGGCTTTGGGAATGGGTATGGGTATGGGTATGAGGATCTCGGGATGGAGCTCTCTGGAGCTGGAGCTGGAGCCGGTGCTATCCCGAAGGTGGGATATGCCCCATTCCAGGTGTTCGGCCGCTGCATTGTAGCAGGCGTTCAGCCAGAGTTGCTGCGCGACTTGCAGTTTTGGCCGTGTTGCAAGTTGCAGCAGCACCAGCAACATTCGCGAAAGGTGGAGACGTTTGCCATTTCTGCACCGGTTTTCCAGCCATTTTCCCCTCCACGCCACACCACCCTACCCCTCCTGATTTTCTCCCCAAACACTTGGCACTCGCATTGTGTCCATTCGCCTGCGCTTTCTTCCTTATCGCCTGTTTCGCTGCTGCCACAATTTGCTGCTGTTGCCGCTGTAGATGTTGCTGCTGCTGCTGCTGCTGCTATTGTGGATGTTGCTGCGACGGATGTTTCCACTGCTGATGATGCATGCCTCTTCGCGGTGGAAACATCAGCTGCACAGGTTGTGGCTGTCTCTGGCCCCCAAAAAGATGCGGATATCGAATTAAATTAAACATTGTTGGCTCCTGGTACGGCTGCAAGTTTTGATTGGAAAGTGATAGCTTGGCTTGTAAGTGTTAACAATAAGCATTATGGGACCATTTAGCTAGCTGTAAATATTAAATACATATAAATTAACTTTACTTTGTTGCTTACTCGAAGAAATAATATTAAAGTAAACGAGTTTGGAGTCTTTAATGGGTATTAATAACGCTCGGGAAGTGATTTCCTTTAGGTAAACATTATGTGCTTATGAAAAATAAAGCTGGCCATAATCGAACATAATACTTTGTTTTATAATTCTAGGAAAAGCCTTATTTGAGTGCTAATAAAGTAAAGATTTAGGTTAAAAAAAGTAAGAAAAGCTTATAATAAACAAAAAGAATCTTTGCTACTTATTAAACAAGATTTTGATACTAAGAGAATAAATTATACGAAACACCCTGTTTCGCATATAGATATAGTTGGCCGATTTGAAAGAATATTTTAACAAAGTGCTCTTATTGTTTAAAAAGATCATGTATAATGTAAAATGTATGTAAAATGTAAAATTCATATGTGAAATATGAATTTAGCCCGATCTTTCCTATGGTAGCTATATGATATATTGGGCCGATTTCGGTGAAATATTTAGGGTGTGTCTATAATCATATTATAGAAGAACAAATTAAGTTTCATTAAAATATCTTGAAAAGTAGCGAAAATATGCTAATTTTTCCATATCGTTTCTATGGCAGCTGTAGGATATAGTAATCAGATTCCGGCTTTTCCGATATAATGCTTGAAAAAGATATAAGATTATCCTAAAAGTTTCAGCCCGATAGCTTAAAAACTGAAACTAGTTTGCAAATAAACCGACAGACGGACATGGCTAGATCGACACAGCTGGTGAGGCTGATCAAGAATATGTATACTTTATGGGGTCGTCATGGCAAAACATTAATACCCTTTAAGGATATACAAATATTTAAGTAATTTAGTAAATAATTCTGATATATTTAAAAGATCTAAATATATTTTAAAGATCCCTGAATATGTCAAGAATAATATGAAGAGCATAAAGTAATATTCAAACTTGATGTACTCAGAACCCGTAGCATTTAAAAATCCAATCGCTAGCCAGCGCGATCCAGCGGATTGTGGCCCGGAGTGAGTTTGCTTGTTTTTGCTTTAATCAGCAGAAAATCGTATGCGAAATATACGGAACGGAACGGAACGGATCGGATCGGATCGGCACAGATGTGCCCAAGAAAATATATATATAGAGCACTTTATGTGCGTGCCCAAAGAGCCGTAGAACCAGGGAATAATTGTGAAGCTATATAGAGCTATAGAGAGCTATGTAGAGCTATATGTTGAGCTCCATCTAAAGGCAGTTCGATGGCGACGAAATGTGTACATCGCCGCGAGTGTGCGAGTGTGTACAGTTTAGGAAAGCGAGGCGATACAAAATATAAACAAATAATTAACTGACATATCCGTATGCTTATCGCGCAGCAAACCGCAGCAGCAGCGGCAGCAGCGGCGGCGGCGGTGGCAGCGTCAGACGCACAGATACAGATACGGATACGGATACAGAGACAGATACATGCACACGTTCGGGGCGAGAGCGACTCTGAACTGAAATTTGTATCTGACAAAATGCCATAATGAACGTGCTGAGTGGCGTCGCCTTCGCCGCTGCTGCTGCTGCTGCTTCTGCTGCTGTTGCCTCTGCTGTCGCGCGGAACCAGATACTCAGATACGAAAAAAAAAGAAGCGAGGCGAGAGATACTCGCGTACTTGCTGGCCGTTTCTGCGGTACTCGAATGTGCCCGAGTGTATCTACAACATCAAACGTGCGCTTGCCAGCCAGCGAGCGAGCGAGTGAGATACTTCTTGCTTGCCTTTATTTTCGGGTTAATATAAATCAGTTTTTTCGGTTGTATCTTTGTGTCTGCGATCCCAGAGGTTTCCACTGCTGCTGCTGCTGCTGCTGCTGGCACGCGCACACATCTGCCAGATACTTGCGCTTCGCACCACATGAGATACACTTTCTGGCCCGTTGGTTAGGCAATCGTCCGCATCTGGGAAAACAGAAAAAGGGTGGCAGTTGGCCTCCTCAGCCCCCGAACTGCCTCCTAACCCATTAATTCTAATGTTAATTTGCTAAACTGCCGTTCGTCGTCGTTGTCGTCGTCGTTGCCTTAGTTTGTCGAAGTTGAATGCATTTTTAATTAGAGCCCAAGACCAAGTTGAAACCGAAATCGAACGAAAGCAGGCAGCAGGCAGCAGCAGTTGGGCTGTTGCTTTAACCTGTTAACTTGGCTTGTTGCTGTTTCTATTCCCTGCTGCTGCTGCTGCTTGTTGGTGGCTAGTGAGACGCGTGGGAATTTTTTTTAGTACACATCTTTTGTATACACTGCAGTTAGAGAGTTTTAGGGATTTGGAATGGAAGCTAAAATGCAAAAAATAAATATTTAGATTTTATTTTAATTTAAAGAAATGCTTAAAATATACTTAGAACTTTCCAGTGGACTTTGTTATAAAAATAATCATTATAAAAGTCATCATTATAAAAGTTCTATTGGTTTTAAAAATTTTCTGAGCTTGCTAAATTGGTTGAAATACATTTACGTTAGTAATATTTAAATATTTGCATATAATGGAGTATTAATAATATATCTGTGTGCCTTATTTGACATATTTAGTGGTCTTTAGTAAACTAAGACCCCGGAGTTAGCTAAACGCTTAAATATTTATATATTTTTAGCGGCTTTGTTACCAATTTCCCTAATAAACTTCCCTTAAAAAAAGCGAGACATGAAAGAGCACTCATAAGTCACTAAACAATTATTTAATTTAATTTTATTTATTTATTTCAAAAATTAGTCCAGTGCTATCTGCCCTCGTTTGATTTATATAAAAGCAATGACTGTGATTATAGGATACGGATTTCTATATAAAAATTACTTAAATGTTTGTGCCTCTTTGGCTAACACTTTAAAATATAAACATTTTACAAGTCATCAATATAAACGTTTTATTGGTTTTAAAGATGTTCTGGGCTTTATTTGTTTATCCAAATTGCTGGATGCACATTTACGTTATTAATATTTCATAAAATTTGTACATAATTTAATATTAATAACATATTTATAGCTTTCTTTGTTGCCAATTTCCCTAATAAACTTCCCTTAAAAAAAGACCGAAACATAAAGAGCACTCATTAGTCGCTAATCCAACCGCTTTTGTTTTTATATAAAATCAGAGACTGTAATTATCGGTTTCGGATTTCTATATAAAATTTATTGAAATTTTTGTGCCTATTTGGCTAGCACTTTCTTTGGGAATTTGTTTAAAATATAATCATTATAAAAGTCATCAATATAAAAGTTTTATTGGTTTTAAAGATTGTTAAGGGTTTTATTTGTTTAGCCAAATTGCTGGATGCACATTTACGTTATTAATATTTAATAAAATTCGCATATAATTTAATATTAATAACATATTTATAGCTGCCTTTGTTACCTATTTCCCTAATAAACTTCCCTCAAAAAAACCGAAACATAAAGAGCACTCATTAGTCGCTAATCCAACAGCTTTTGTTTTTATATAAAATCAGAGACTGTGATTATCGGATTCGGATTTCTATATAAAATTTATTTAAATTTTTGTGCGTCTTTTGCCTCGACACCGAATTTCCTGCACATACTACTACTATATAAGTATGAAGCGCGTTTAAATTTATAGACAAGTATTATGTGCGTATCATGGCGTATATACATATAAATAAAAATTTTTATAGATTTCGAATTGGCTTTGGCAAATAAACTGGTTTAAAACATCTGGCAACAATTGTAGATCCATAAAATGCCAAGATACTTTCGATTGTGACGTTGGTGAAGAGGTGAGAGAGAGGCTTGAGATTCCTTATATTCATTCATTAACTTTGCATGCATAATTATTATCTCCCTTGGCGCTGGTCTCTGGGATCTGTCTTAGTGAGGTCTCCCTGTCGTTGAATTAGACTTTCACTTTTTTTCTTCGTGCTTTTGTTTCAAAAGATACAATTTGTGTGTGCTTGCTTTTGTTGTTATTATTGTTGTTGTTGTTGTTGCTGCCTTCTTATTGTGTGTTGTTTTTGGCCCGCTGCCGCCGCCGCTTCTCTGATATCGAAATTACGTAAAGATGAATGGCCGCCCATTGTCTGGTGGGCCCACGGTGGAATTTTGGAGCGCGGGTGGGAGAGGTCGTTGATCGGGGGAGATATAAGGGTATAGTATATATGTCTTGGTATGTATAATAAGTGGGCTATAGCCGGGGAATCTTTCGCAATATCCCTGCTGAATTGGTAGACATCTTCACGAAGTGGCTTGTAATGGGATCCCTCTTCTTAATGAGTTTAAACGATCAGTAACTTATACTATATAGTAAGCACCTATATAAACAATCCAGTATTTAAATCTATTTATGTTACTGGCACACTTACTCGCTGATTGTACAAACTTTGTAGATACACACTCGAGTGTAGAGTGGTGAGGCATTAATAAAATGTCTTGCCAATAAATGTTGTGTGTAAATCTGTGGCATAAATGTCAACTACTTTTTTTTTTAGTTGGTAACTATAAAAGAAGGCCATAAAAATGGAGTTTATGCAGAAGATATTAATGTTGAGATGTTTATTTTATGGTTAAGCGAACAAAGTCGAAGTAAAGATATAAAAGAAGGTGAGCATAGATATATCTAGTATATTTCAGCTTGCTTAATCAGCTAAAAGAGTATATATCTTGGTAGTTCCTGCTAGTTTGACTTACTGAACCATTTAAGTAGGATTTATTGAATACTAATAACACATTTTTGTAACCAATTATTCATCAGATACTAACCAGAAGTGATAATATTTAATCAATCTCATAATTTTTGCAATCAAATAACTTATATATTTATCACTTTTTCTCCTTCAATTTGTGATTATTATTATTTCCCTTTGTCATGCAAATAATTACGTATTTGTTTAGCCGTAAAAATGTATGCCTGCATATATAGAAAGTAAACCAAACTAGAACTAGAATCTTGGAGACACACACACGCCAAGAGAGAAAAAAAAGCACAGTTCCAGAATTGCCTGCTGAATGTCACATTCGATTAATGTTTGATGATTGCCTTCCGATAGCGTTTCAATTGATGTCAGTTGTCAACATAATTAATTGCGTGTACACCTTTGCAAACACACACGAACGAACTCACGCATCTATTGGGCTACAAGGAGAGAATGAGACACACTCGCACACACTCGCACACACACTCAGACGATTGACAGAGGCAAACTGCAAAGGAAATATGTACACAGAGAGAAATATACCAGATAATATAAGAGTTTTGAAGTATCTTTTGAATGAGATAATATCTTCAATGTGTAGCTGGAAACCTAAAAAACCCTAAACCTAAAACACAAAAGCTCGTAAAACATGATTTACTTTTTAATCAATCTTTATCTCTTTTTTTTTTACAGCTTAAATATAATCCTTAACTAAATGAAGTTATTTGTATGTAGATTTTAATAGTACTTAGTAAAAGTGTCCAAACATAAATAATATTTTTAAATAATTAAATCTATGCTTTTTAAAAGGTTTTAATCTTTTTAAACCATACTTTTAACCACCCTTAAACCTATTTTTTTAACCAACCGTAAACCTCTTTTTAACCTAGTTTAAATGTACAAAAAGCAACCATTCAAATGTAAATATTTCTCTCTTATGCAAAATCATTTTTAACGGCTTAAATATATGTGAAATTGGTTTTAATAAATAATATAATCCTTAAATACATAAAGTTATTCGTATGTAGATTTTAATAAAACTCCGAAAAAGTGTACAAACATAAATAATATTTTTAAATAGTTAAATCTACGCTTTTTGAAAGGTTTAAAACACAACCTTTAATGTACAAAAAATGCAAAGAATTATCCAATTTCTTATAATTTTATGCACAGTTTATCAATCATTAAGGATTTATTTTTTAATCAGCTTAACACTTAACACTTAACACGTTAAATTGGATCTAACAAATAATATAATCCTTAAATAAGTAAAGTTATTCGTATGTAGATTTTAATAGTACTTCGAAAAAGTGTCTAAATATAAACAAAACTTGTAAATACTTAAATTTCTGATACTTAAGAGGTTTTAACCCTTTTAAACCTTATTTTTAAGCAACCGTAAACCTATTTTTTAACCAATATTAAACCTTTTATTTAACCAAGTTTAACCAGAATTCAAATGAAAAGAATTCATCAATTTCTTATAATTTAATGCACAATTTTTCTCCCTGTGCATGTGCACACACTTTACCCCCTTAACTTCTCTTTCGGGCTAACTAAACTCGGTTTCGAATCAATCAAGGCTAAAACCTGGCCACACACACACTCTCTCTGACACACACACATCAACATCCACACATCCATCGTTTCAGATTTCATAGGAAAATGTTTTTGGGTGGGAAAAGCAACAACAACAAAAGCAAATACAACATCATGAAGATGGAAGAAGGGGATAAGAAAAGACCGTAACGAAAATGGAAGTCAATTTATTAACTAAAAAAATAATAATGAAAAACTGGCCAACAAAAAGAGCCGCTTGTGTGTGTGTTTATGGTAGGGGTGTAGTATGCGTGTGTCGGCAGTTTTTTTTTTCTTTTTTCCTTCTTGTGTTTGTTGGTTGTCAACGTTAATTAATCAATCATTGTACAAAATCTTGACTTGGGCATTAATCATTTAAAATCAAAAAGTTTTTTATACTTTAAACTGGGATGGAATGGTGGAAACATAGGAGGTTTACAGGAGGATACCACTCAGCTTTTGCGAAAACAAATTGCCCGGAAAAAGGAGGAAAAGAAGAAGAAGGTAGAGGAAGAAAAGGCCCAGCAAAAGAATATGAAATTGCTAGACAGAGATAGCCAGATAACTGTTCGACTTGTTTTTTGTTTGGTATTCCTTTACTTGTATTATTTTAGCGGGTAACACTTACGGTACCAGGGGGTATATTGTATTTGAGAAAGAAGCAGGGGTGCCCTTTGATTGGGTCATGAGAGTCGGGCACTTTCAAAGAGCACAAGGGAATACCTGGATTGAAATAATACTTGAAATATGAAGTCAAAGGTCTAAGTTTACGAAGATTTAAAGTTCTTAGTATATTTCTTAAAAGCACAATGACATAATAGGAATGAAATAATACTGGATATATAAAGTATGAAGGTATAAATGAGTATACGAAGGTCTAAAGTTCTTAATCCTTTAAAAAGTTTGAATCTTAGAAACTATATGGAACTAAAGAGATGAGATATGAAATATATACTCTCATGATCTCTCTCCACTCCTCCCTGATAAGACCTTTTTAACATTAATTTTTTACCAGCAAGCCCTTTTTGGTATGCAACGAATTTTGATGAATTTAGTACCGGGTATTTCATAGTCGTGGCCTATCACTTCTAGCATTCTTACTTGTTTTTTATTCAGCTTTTTTTTTTCGCTTTTGCCACTCAACACGTTTTCTGGTTCTTTGGGTGTACTATGTGTGTGTGTGTGTGTGCTTGAGCATGCGGCCGCACTTGTGCCACGTACAACAAATACAACAACAAGAACAAGAAGAAAGAACAGCGAGGAAAGTTCATTTGAATGCTTTTCTTTTATGCTTTCCATGAGATACACAAAATAATCATACAAAAATGATGTTTTTTTTTTATCATTCCTTCGTTTCCCTCGCCGCTACTCGAGCATATTTCAGAATAAAAAATCAACGAATTAACAATCTGGAATATAACTCCTTGATCCGCCACCGAGATTTCCACTCGGTTTTAATTGGACCTGTGTATTTTTTATGGCCTGGATGTGGTGGGTGTGGGCCTAAGAGGAGCACAGTTGCAGCCACTTGACTCATTACATATTTATGGCCAGATTCCCTTTAGGCTTTTCGTATTTACATTTTTCAAATGAATTCAGCTAAAAGATTGGCGTTGGAAATTTCCATTTGGAAGATTGTCATTTTTTTTTTCTTTTTTGGCTGAGAGGTTAGACACCTCATAACCCGAAAGGGTTGCAAAGCCTTAATGATCCAAATGTCAATATGCTTTGCTTGTTTGGATTATGCGAATGGAAAGTTTTACTTATCTTCTGGGGTGGTGGTAAGGTGTGACAATAAAACGTGTGAAAATTTGGGAATGTACTATTTATTTTTATTATTGTGTTGCCTGAAAGGTAATAGGGTAAGAAGGGCTTTAATATTGTGGCTTAATTTGACCTTAAAGCAGGGATAAAGCGCCTATATGTGCAATAAAAAAAAGGCGATGCCAGAAAGTATGCTATGATTTCTGAGATCTGACGGTTGCTGTTCTATGGCCGGGATCATGGCATAACTATATAAAGTGGTCTGTTCACGAGAGCTGCTTCTCTTTTGAGGACTCCATTCCTTCAGTTTTTCGTTTGCTACCTCTTTCTGCCGCATATTTAGAGTTCTCAACAACGCTAAATGGAGACTACCTTATATGGTTATGTCATGATCGCTATAATATATTTATTAATTTTGTTTTAAGCTTGCAAAAAATCGGAATTGTTATGAATATTATCAAATATGCTTTTATGTCTTAAATAGGTATTATTTCTTCCTAATAAATTATATTTCTTAGTTAAAAATCGAGAATTTGACAAGATTGCTTTTATTTTATAACCTTTATATTAGTATTAATTTTTTTTGCATTAATTAATTATTAACTAATAATAATAATTATTATATTATTATGATATTATATTATATTATATAATTATATACTATACTATAATACATAATAATTATATTATAATTAATATGTTAAGTCATAATTTTCATCTTTAACTGAAGATAACGAAACAGCTACATCAAGAAAGAGAGCACATTTCCTTTTTTCTTGCATGGAAATATCTGCATAGATCCGGACTCTCTCTCTCTCCACAAACATTTACATACATTTATACACTGACATTTGCATCTCACATGGATGTGCTTGGTTGGGTCAGGGGCTGAAGGGCTGTTCGATGGGTTGGCTGATGCTGATGCTGTTGCTATTGTTGTTCCTATTATTGCTGTTGTTGTTGTTGTTGCTGCTGTTGTCCAAGCGGCCTGCATGTGTCACACTGTACATCGCACATCGTACATCGCTCTCTTTGTCGTGTCTGCCTTTGTAGGCATGTGTGTATGTGTAGTGCAACGACCTGTGACAAAAAGGCAACAACAACAGCACGGCAGCAGCAGCAGCAGCAGCACAGGAACAACAACAACAAGACGAGAACAAAAACGTGTGACGCAGGGATGTTGTTACGAGCAGAGAGAGAGAGAGAGCTCTGTGAGGAAGAGAGTGCTGCCTGCAAAAAGAGAGTGTTTTGCCAGAGCCAGAGTGAGAGCGTATATTTTGGGGGTACAGCTGTTAACCAAACTCCCACGCCGCTGCCTCTGCTGCAGTGCTGCAACTGCGCTGTCAGCGTTGCTGCTTAGTCGGAAATTTTTATGCGGCTTCTTCTCAAATACTGTTTTTTTTTTTTATTTTGTGTGGTTATTATTGTTGTTTTGGCATACAGTGGAACTTCTCTATAACTGAAAAGGCAAAAAAAATTAATACATTAAATTGAATTTATCTTTATATTATAAATAGTCTTTATTTTTCAATATTCAGGGAAATTAAATACTTTACTTTTAGTAAATTAAAGTAAAACGCCAGAAAGTTATCACAAGGCTTAGGAATTCGCTTAGGTTTAACCCCTTTTTCACCTCTTTCACGATATAATTCCCAATTAGTTCTAGCGATGCAAAGACATCCAAAAGAAAGAAGAAAAACTAATAATAAAAACGATATTTCCAGACCTGGTTTGGCTGACAGGAATAACGAGGTCTTACTGTAGTTAGAAGCTATGCTAGAGGCAACAATTCTCTCCGATGTTAAAATTCCCATTAGGTTCTAGTATATGATAAACCCCTAATTAAAAACTTAAGATAAATAGATGTATTTACAAGCTTCTTTGAATTACAATATATTGTAGTTTTACTGTACTCATAAGTCAAAACTGTTTCGACTTGTAATTAGCTCTTACAGTTAGAGAAGTTCGTCTTGCTGAAGCTCGACTGTTTGGTGCTTCATCTTCTGGCGTTTGTTGCGTTTAATTCTTGTTTTTTTTTTGCTGCTCACAAGCCTTAAGCGTTTTTGGTTGCATCTACTACTAAATAACAGAGAAAAAACTACAGAAAAATAAAAGAAAATGGGAGAAAAATGTTTTCCCTGAAATTGCTTTTGTTGTGTGTACACAAAACCAAAGGGAAAACAGGTTGCCGGGGAAATAACAAGAGAGACGTGGAGGATGCAACTAGAAGGAGATAGGGTTATATATGTATGTACATAGCTGCATGATGGACTCAACTTCATTAATTAGCCTCATGAAATGCGCCTGCTAAACACGCCTTAATTAGTGGGTCAAACATTGTATCTGTGGGCTGTATCTGTATCTGTATCTGTGTGTGTGTGTGTGTGTGCATCTTGTATCTGAGCGAGTGTATGTGTGCATTTCCGGGCAGTCGAACATCTCGTTTAGTTCCAATTTGTTCAAATATAAACGCCACTCACAGCATGAATTAATTAACGTTAATCAACTTTCGCGCCCATAAAAACAATCTAAATAGAGAACTAGAAATATGTATGTTTTGTATGTTCTGTGGGCACGAGTCTCAGTCAATGGTATTTAGCACTTGCTAAATTATAGTTATAGGAAGTCAAATTATAAAATTAGTTAATTAAAAGCAAATGTATGTGAAGGAACCTTGATTATAATTTATGCTGGCCATTTTTACGCACTCTTATGTATTTATTTATTTCACATTTAAACGCAGAAATAATTGGAAGGGATTAATTATACTTTTTCTCATTTGTTATGGAAAGAACTTACTGTTATTTTACTTATTTAGAGTTCTTATTTTTGTTTACTAATTATAATTAATTTATTCATCACATAGTTTAAAATCGTATAATTAATTATTATTATTATTATTCCAATTAGTAGAAAATTATGAACTCTTACTGTTAATTTACTTATCTATAGTTTTTAATTTTTTTTACTAATTATAATTAATTAATTTCATCACATAATTTAATATCATATCATTAATTATTATTATTATTCTAATTAGTAGAAAATTAAGAAGTCTTAATAATAAAATAGTAGTAGTAATAATTAAATAATAAAGGTAATTAATTATATACTTTTTAATTACGCTATGAATTAATAATTCAATTATAATTATTTGAAAATTAAGATTTAATTTATGTTAATTAATTGAAAAATGTAAAATTCATAATTTATTAATTATGTAATTAATTGTTATATAAAATTATATCCATACTGAATGAGCTAAGTATGTATAATTAATCAAATGTACATATGTAAATATTGCTTCTTTAAAATTCAACTTAATTTTGTTATCCTGAACTTCGATATTTTCTTTATGAATTAAATAATATCTTAAGGAATTCTTCTCTATATAAACCAATCTATATAATCTCCTTTCTATTCACTTTATTTTGGTTATATATTTAACAACTATTTCCCATATATTTTGGCTTATTTAACATATTATACTATTTGTTGTTATTCTTTAAAATCTTTTGGTTGCCTTTGAGCTTATCGTCGAGCGACACAATTTCATGGCTTTCAGCGCTCGTCACGTGTAGCTCATAAATATTTAAGCGTTATATGAGGGATATATACATACATACATACATACATCCATACATACAATGTATAAGGTGTGGTGGAGGGGTTTTCTGGTAAACCATAGACCGGACCCTGTTTTACTTTTTTATAGTTTTCTGCTCGCTGTTTGTTAATTTCGCAAAAAGCATTGCGAAATGCCAGACAATTTAAGACTTCATTAGCGGAGGGGGTCAACGGTG